>PVKS010040662.1:0-10584 GCA_004027875.1 Aplodontia rufa
CCTCCTCCTTCTCCTCTTTCTTCCTGCTCCTTCTTTTAGGCAGTACTTCAAACACTGAGCCACACACCCCCAGCCCTTCCAGTCCCTTTTATTTTTTTGGTTTTAGACAGAGTCTTGCTGACCTAGAACTGTGATCCTCCTGCCTCAGGCTCCTTAGTCTCTGGGATTACAGACGTGCTATGCTCTTCACCTGGCCCGAGTCTAGCTCTTATATCTAAGGATTCCAACAGCAAACAATAGTTTGAAAGATATGATGATGTGAGAAGAATATAAATCCTGAGAAATGAAGAGTTGCCAGCAGGTTAAAATCTCAGTTTTGCAGCTGGCAAAGTCTTACCTGGATTTCAAAGCACAGAAAACATCCCTTGTTCTCCTTCAGATTGTCAAGACATTGCCAATAAGGGGGCCAAAGAGAGTGGACTTTATTTCATCAAGCCTCTGAAAGCTCCGCAGCAGTTCTTGGTCTACTGTGAAATTGACGGGTCTGGAAATGGATGGACCGTGCTGCAGAAGGTAATCCCCCTCTCCGTGTGTGCATTTAATAAATGATCGCATTGTTCCTGCCATATGACAGATACTTGTCAAAGCACTTGGTGGAAATTAAATCACTTAGCCCTCAGGAGGGAATTGAGGATGGCAGGTTAAGTAATCTGCCCCAAATTACATAAGTAATAAGTAACAGAGTGAGGATTTGAATCCAGCCAAGTCTTTGCTTAGACCCGATGTTGCTGGTGTCACCACTGCAAATTTGTGATAGCACATAAGCAAAATACTTTTATCAAAAACAGAAGAGACCTCTTCCATTAGATAGATTAAATCCTAGGAATGCCCATCACAAGATGTGCCCTCTCCAGGCCCCCAAATACAACAGGGCTGCTCCAAAGTCTTTTGTGGCCTCTGCCAGCCGCTGCCAGCCACTGGGGATCCTGGCTCCTTGGCCTTGTTTACTTCCTGCCACTGTTAAACTACCTGCAGGGGACTCTCAGAGGGAGTGAGTTGCCTTTCCACCATCAGCACCAAGAATCAGCAATATCAAACTTGAGTTCAGAAGTCCTCCAGGGTTCGGAATTCAGCATGTGATGGGCACTCTTAAAAGTGTTTCATTTATATTATATCATGTGATCCTCACAGTGACCCTAAAAAGTCCTATTTGATAGAAGAGGAAGCATAGTTAGCTTGCCAATGTCGCTTAGTTAGTAGTTGGTAAATCATAACCTCCATGTTTGACAGGATGCTGATGATATTTTCTTTCCATGCACTGATATCTTTTCCTCTCCTCTTGCCTATGCCATTCTGCAATTAGAGACTTGATGGCAGTGTGGATTTCAAGAAAAACTGGATTCAGTATAAAGAAGGATTTGGCCATCTGTCTCCTACTGGCACCACAGAGTTTTGGCTGGGAAATGAGAAGATTCATTTGATAACCATGCAGTCTCCAATCCCATATGCATTAAGAGTGGAACTAGAAGACTGGAGCGGCAGAACCAGGTACTGTGCAGAAAGGACTTACAGTTTTTTATAGAGGTTGTATGGAATGTACCCTTTCCAACTCTTAGTAGACTGTTGGTAGAAAACAGCCTGCTAAATGCAAGGAAGAGTTTGGTTCTTGGGCAATCCAAAGAGGAAGGTCCTCTCTAGAATGGGTCTGAATGTTTTGGTATAATTTACTTACCCTGTATATGCTTAGAATAATAGCTAATTGCTGCAATTTTAATAGGTACCAGAAAATGAACATGAAATAAAAATTAATCTAATCCAAAAAAATGATTTGAAGAGGCAGGTATGATTATTAATCCCATTTTACAAATTAACTTGACCAAGGTCACAATGCTGGTAAATGGTAGAGACAGGATGTGAATTCAGGAAGTCTGACTCTGAAACCAGCCCTCTTCATGACTATCCTGGATGAAAGTCAATTCAGCCTTTTTAGATTTCCCATTTATTTAATAACCATTCATTCTGCCAACTCATGGGTAATCCTAAAATAAAATCAGCTAGCTCCTTTGATGATCTAGAGGCTTACTGAGACTCAGAGATACCTGAGGGTTTTGAGTGTCATAGACCTAATTGAAGTGAGGATAAATATTCAACCCTCTTATTATATTTATGGAATAATGAAATAGATTCTGTCTGAACAAAAAAAGGCTTGTTGTTGTTTAACCCAGAAAGTATCATAGTCAGTAGACTTTCTCCTATAAAAGCATCTCCCATTTTCCAAGTACTAGAGATTAGAGAAGAAGCTAAATATTTTCTGGAAATTTCTTTTCATGCCTCAAGGCCCATTATTCTCTCTCTCTCTCTCTCTCTCTTTTTAAAGAGAGAAGGACAGTGAGAGAGAGACAGAGAGACAGAGAAAATCAATTTCTATTGAGATTTTCACATGGCTTTCATTGCTCTGACATTTAGTTGTGTACCTGGGTGCTGGGGTTTGAACCTATGTACTTGTGCATGCTGGGCAAGCGCCTTAACTGCCGAGCCACCGCTCCAGCCCCCCATTATTCTCTTCACTCCATAGAATTAAGATTTCTTTCACAACTTTTCCCAGGGGATTCCTATCATTTCTTTCTTTCTTTTCTTTTCTTTTCTTTTTTTTCTTTTTTTGTGGACCACACAGGAGCTGCTTAGTTTCTGTGATGTCTTAATGTCTTAGGAAGCCATCCTTCTTGCCCCTGCCACACCACCTTGGGAAAGAAAATCCCTTTTTAGACCTCACCCTTCAGGTGATACGAATGGCTAAAGGAGCTGTATCTCCTTCATTTTTGATGCGTTAATTCAAGGTCACTCCTCATCAGATCCATTATGGTGATCTGATAACATTGTATACAAGGCTAAGTATTTAAATAGAAAGAGAAAATATGAAATTAGATTCATTCATACATTTTGATTTGATATTAAGATCCTATAAGTAAAAGGCATTCAAATAGGTGAAGTGTTTAGCTTTCACTGGGATGCCTTGAAGGCTTCTAGACCCTTCGAGGGTGGAGCTGGTGAATTCTGAGCTGGTTCACCTGTCCATTGGCTCATGTCAGATTTGTAGAAAACTTTACTCAATGTGTCAGTTACAGCCTTAAGAAACAAAGCAATAAATTCCAAGTAGCTGCTTGTAGGAAGAAGGACGTTCGGAGATTCCTGATGAGGCTCAGGATGTGATGTCGCTGTTTCCTTCTTCACAGTACTGCAGACTATGCAATGTTCAAGGTGGGATCTGAAGCTGACAAATACCGCCTGACCTATGCCTACTTCATTGGTGGAGAGGCTGGTGATGCCTTTGATGGCTTTGATTTTGGTGATGATCCTAGTGACAAGTTTTTCACATCCCACAATGGCATGCAGTTCAGTACCTGGGACAATGATAACGATAAGTTTGATGGCAACTGTGCTGAACAGGATGGTTCTGGCTGGTGGATGAACAAGTGTCACGCTGGCCACCTCAATGGAGTTTATTACCAAGGTATGGCTTTCTTTCTTAGTCCAAGATAGCATAGAGTATACATATTTTATAAAAATTTAATAAATAGATACAAAGTAAGGAGGACTAATAGTTAAAGACAGAAGGTCTTTAATCATATATTTCTTTATTTGAAACCATAATTGGAAAACACCAAACTTGTGCGTAAAATAGGACAACCACTTGCTGCAAAACATCCAGCAGTTTGTTATTATATCTAAAACTATCACTATCAGACTTGGAATTTTGGATTATAGTATCTTCTTTAGACATACCATATATCTGATCTGGATGGACTAACATTACAATATGTGTGCTTATTAGCATATCAGCCTGGCTCAGCTTCCCATGAGCTATGTGTCAGATACAACCAGTGAGCAGTGGGTAGACGTTTAAAGAAATGGAATGAACAACAGGAAAGTATTAGTAAGGACAGGGGTTATGAAAGCATGAGAAAAGAGTCTAGCCTAGGAATGGCAGACACTTATTTTAGGGTGGGGGAAGCTATGGTTTCTAGAAGGGTGAAATGATTTGGAGCACTGATTTGACTTACTACCCAACAGTTATGTGTGGGGAGGCCCTACTGATGCTAAAGGATCCATTAGGAAGCATAGAATATGGCTAATCATCCCATTTACTGACAAGCAGCCTTACCTCCAGAGACCACTGTCCTAGGCAATAGGCAACTTGAAATCTTCTCAAAGATTGGTAAAAGTAACTTGTTGGCTTCCATAACATTTTTTTTTGGTAAAAACGAATTTATCTTTGTACCAACAAATGATACAATTAGAAGAAACTCTCAAAGAAAGTGCTTGATCCATATGACCCAAGGTAGTCATGATGATAGTCTTTAGTCCATTCCAGTATTAGAATCAATAATCCTCTTACAAAATTAAATGAAATCTGGTGCCCAAGGACAAGAAGGCAAATCAACCTACTCCCTATTTTTCAACAGAGATTAAAATGACATTACAGAACCATTTTTCTAAAGCCCCTCTTCAATGAACCAATAAAATTGTGTTGTAAGATTACTGCAGATCCCCTGATCAGGAATCCTGGGGCACCTGCCTTCTAACCTGCCTGAGGAAACACTGTCCACAATAGCTGAGTCCAGGATGGCAAAGTTAGGGAGAGGAACCAAGTAGGAAATATTGTGAATAAATTTAGAGAATGGCCATGACCATGAAGCACACCTCAGATGTACAGGGTAGTCAATAATAAATTTATTTTCATTATAAATTGAGGTCTTAGGACTCTTTAGGGACATTTTCAGTTAATAGATAACACTTGCAAATTTGAACAAAATGGCAATGAACTTCACAATAGATATTTCTTCATAGACCTTCTGAAGGAAGGAATTGCTAGAGTAATGTTTTGTATGTCACTGCCCCTTTTAGGTGGCACTTATTCGAAAGCATCAACTCCTAATGGTTATGATAATGGAATCATTTGGGCCACTTGGAAATCCCGCTGGTATTCCATGAAGAAAACTACTATGAAGATTATCCCATTCAACAGACTCTCCATTTTACCAGGACAGCAACACCAACTGGGGGGTGCCAAACAGGTCAGGCCAGAACACCAGGTTGACTTAGAATATGATTAAATCATTTTGCACTGGAGATTATTTGCAAAGAATTAACTATTAATTTCTATTGACTCAACATTTCAGAAATTTTCAGAAATCTTTCTTTACTGTATTTATTCATTTTAATTATTCTTGAAAGTATACTTAGTCTTAAATGTAAATAATTACTGCAATCGGAGTTATTTAAAAAATTGTTCGAGGAGATAACATTTCAACTTATTTCCTAAATATGTAAAAATAATACTGTTGACTTTTTTCCACATTAAGATCATTTATCATTTTGCCTTGATAATTTTTGTTATTATTTCATAAATATTTTTGAATGCACTAATAAAATAGGAGAAAATTTTAGAGTTTCAAATGCCTATTACCCCTAAACCAGTCATATTTAATTCTTTTTTAAACAGAGAGTTATATCTTTTTAATGTATTTTTGTTTTGTTGTATATTCATAGGCTGGAGACGTTTAAAAGACCGTTCAAAAGTGATTTGCTTTTTTAAAGGACTTTATCTGAACAGAGAAATATAATATTTTTCCTATGGGACAATGGACTTTCAAAACCTCACTTCATTTTAAGAGTAAAAAGAACTCATGTTGAAAACTCCATTAACAGTTTTATGCTGGTGGTAATTTATCTACATGCATTTCAATAAACATTTTTTTCCTAAAACTAGATCCATGGTACCTTTTATTGACCATTAAAAAAGTCATCACTTTTATAAACTTAGTTATCACAACTGAACAGTCATCAGCTTTGCTACGCTCTCCCTTGATGCTAAACATTGTACCTGACTCTGGGGAAATTACAAAGGAAATAAAAATCATGGCCTTCCCCTCCAGGGAATGTAAGGCATCTAAGGTACTGTAACCCAAAGTGACAGAATTTGATATAAGAACACAGGCACAAGTCACCATCATGTAACTAAGGTGTAGGGTACAGAAAGAGCAGCCCAAGGCAGAAATCTGCTCAGGGATTCTTTCAGCAGCAGGGTTTAACTCCAGATAATGGCCACCATATATGGTCACTCAGAGAGGCCTGCAACTCAGAGCAGAGTGGTGCTGGGAAAAATCTGCTCAATCTCTCACTGGTGAACCAGGAGGGAAAGGGTGTGGAGCCATTTCTTCATTTTGAACCAAGGATTATGAGATTTTAACAGATCAAGCTTAGAAATGGCTGACTTTCCAAGGAAGTTCCACAAGTCCATGTAACGTGATATTAGGTTGACTGTATAAAGTACTTGATTAATTCTATGAAGGAAGTAACGTAGTTGATCCGAAGTCCTGAGTTTGGGCATTGGATTGTCTTCCTTTCCACAATTTCTTCTCCTGATTCCCCCATTTTCTGGTTCTTGTGAGTCCTGATTTTAAAGTAATCTACAGAGGAAGTTAAAAAAAAATCAATAAATCAACTTCCATGTATACAAACAAATTCTTGTGACCCTTTGGGAAATAGGAACATTGATTCACTGTTCGCAGAATTCCCGTGTTTGTGCATGCACGAAGCATTCATCAACTCCTTTTTACTGAGGACCTTCAATGGATTGCCCCTGGGCCGGTTGTTGCAGATATGACACACAATGTTCTCAACATCCCACTCTCTCCCCAGCCTGTTCTTTTCCATCTAGTTCTCATGTTCCAAAAAGTGAGCAATACTCTCCACTCTTCCTCTAAAATCAGAATGCAAACAGTCCACTTTATGTGAATCTATAAAATCTTTTGGGGGATGAATTTGGTCATGAATAAAAATAGTCACATATTTCTAAGTTTTGATACAATAATATCACTCCTGTGATTTATCCTAAAAACACCATTTTTTAAAAAGCAGCAGCAGCTGTCAGGGAATGTAACACAATGAAGACAATATGCTTAACATGCACAAGACCTTGGATTCAATCCCAGTACCTGTCCCCCAACAACAACAACAAAAAAAAAAATAGAGGGAAAAGAAACAGAAAAAGGAGGAAAAAAAGTCATACACAGAATTATATGAATAGCCATAAATTTAATGACAATGGGAAATTTGGGAAATATTTAACGGTAGAAGAATGAACAAGGAAGGCAATTTATTAGTACAAAGGAATAGAATACAATGACTACATAATAAAAACAATATTTCTATATCAACATGGAAAGGTTTACAAAATAATAAGAGATCTTTGAAGATGATAAAATCATTCTACAATGATAATTATGTAAAAAGAATGTGTGCATGTACATTTTGAATAAAATGTAATCTTAGACACATACATTATTTGTGCGTATTGGTTCTCACCAATCTAATATATATAACATAATGGAATATTGAAGTTCAAACATTTCGCTTTTCCCATGATCACCTCACCTGTCCAATGCTGCTTCTGATATACTAATTATAACATTCTTTCAAAAACATTTTGGAGCCCTCTGTATTTGTGGGTGTCCTGAGTACATATAAGATCTGTGTATTGGATAATCCAGTTCTGTTTGCTAGGAAGGAACTGCTAACTTTTCCTTCAAACATTTCTGTATTGTTTGGATTATTGTAATGAATGTATACTAATTTTATTGTTAATTTTACAACCAGGAAGATAGAGATAAATAAACTAATTTCAAATTTCCACATTTTTTAGCAATTAATATCTAAATGTGAACCTTGAAAGGCTACAGTTTAAGAAATAAAGCATGAGAAATACTTCGTCTCAATTGGATGGTGTCTTCACAAATTAAGTAGAAATTAAGAGGCTTATTTTGACAAATCAACTTTTAGAAATCTACTTTAAAATAAAAAGAAGAATTGTGGGCATTATACGAGTTAGATCATTTATCTCTATGCCTCAAATGACAGATAATTGTTGCTCATCTCTACCCTTTACTATCCCAAGCATGCAAAAACTCGAGTCACTGGAAAATAGGTTAAATGCAAGCTGGATGTACAAGGTCTAACACTTTAAAAAATTGGTAGGGAGAAGTTTCCAAAAGAAACATTATGATCCAGAGATGTTAAGTTATATAGCTAAAGGGCAAAACTTTTATATCAACAGACAAGAGCAACTGGCAAAATATCAAGGTTTTTAAATATACCTCTTAAGTGCAATAGCCTTTTCCAATCTGTGTTATGTTTAATAGTTATACTTTAAAGATTGTGTTTCAGATGTGTGGGTGGATTGAAATGAGTGGGAAATGGAGAGATGTAAATGTAGATGGTATATTTGAGATCTTTCCAAGATCCTACATTCTTCCATCCTACATTCTTTCACTCTGACTAAAATTGGTATAAACCAGCCAAGAAATGTATGGTAGATATTTTTGGCTTATTCAATGGTAAAAGTGAACATGACCAAGCACACGTTTAGCCCTGGGAAAATGTCTACCTGGTGGTTTGATTTACTAGTTTGATTTAACTCAGAAAAGATCCAAGGAGAAAAGTTAAAGATAAGAAATGAGCAGATGAAAGATGTTAAGTTGATGAAAGAGAACAAGAGTGAGGGAAAGACTATATTTCCTTTACCTCTCTGGTGTGTGTGCACACACTCACGCGCATGTTTGTAATCAGAGGCAAAAGTAAGTGAACCTTACTCCAAGTACACCATTCTCTTTGTTCTGTGCTAAATCAGTCTCTTGATTGAATGAATCTGATCTATTCAAATTTCCTTTTCTTCTTCTGTCCTTAATAGACAATGCATTTCTTTATTTGTTGGCATTTTTATTAATCACTGAATTAAGTATGTATGTATGTGTGTATTCTTAAATTATATAAATGAATTTGTGCTAGAAATTAGTTTTATCAGGAATGCTGAGCCCCAATTCATTCTTCTGCATTAAGTACAAAAATCTAAAATTAGCATGTAGAAACTTTGTTCTATGATGTATTTGTTCTATTTTTATTGAAATGGAGTTTTATTGTCTTTTGAAACTAATAATAAAAACTGGGGCCTATATTTTACATATTCTTGCTTTGTTAAATTTATTATTTTATTGTATTTTGTAAAATAGTAGGTCTGTGACTGGATAAAACTTTAATAAAACTATTCCTTTACTACAAATACTTTCAGAATCACTGTTAACATCTTCATTGTATTTATTACTTGGTGTGTATGTGTGTGAGTGTGTGTGCATGTGTGTATGTGTGTATGTGTGTGGTGCTGGGTGTCAAACCCAGGCCTTCACCCATGTGAAGCATGTGCTCTACCACTGAGTCACAGTCCCACTTTTCACTTTTCTTACTGGGGACTGTGTTTTACGATCTATTTGCACTTTGAGTGTTTTTTAATTTCCCTTTGTGTTCAAGGTAATCTAGTGCATACTTTTTGCTTCCAAAGCTTGTGACTTTTTTGAACTGTTTTAACTACTGTCTAAATGCATTGCACTATGGTTAGAGAACATAGTCTTGATATTGATTCTTGGGAAGGAGAGGTTTTTTGCTAATCATTTTGGGACAGAGGATTATCATATAATTAATTTACTCCATAAAAGTGTATGTAAACCCTAATCATTCTCCAATAATAATCTTCATACCAAAATTAATTAATATTTTTTATTTGGAAAGGAAAAGAACAAACCAAAGTCAGACAAGTAGTTATTGGCCTTGAAAGTATGAGCTTTGGCCCAAATGGTGCTGTAGCCATTGGCCCATGAAGAGCGTTGATCTCAGGTCTGACAATGAAAACCAGAACTCTGCTCTGTGGCAGGTTTGGAAACTTCCTAGCAGACTGGATGGCGCAATGTAAATCTCTTGCTCACCTCAATTTCATTGGGAAATACTTGAAGGCAGAAAATGGAGATAAATTTGAGACCATAGCATATAATCAGGTCTACTTCTGGGTCAAAAATGTGTTTCCCAAATCCCAAATCCAGGGTTCTTGGCCCTCACTTCCATTTCCTAGGTCTTCACCCAGATTTCCTTTACTGGCAACTTGAAAAGCATGAAGTGACCCAAAGAATCTAAACGTTGATCCTAAATCTGAATGTTGATTCTCCCTAAATAAACAGAGTAGGGCAAATTCCACTCTGATGAAAGTGGCTTCTTTCAAATACTCAGGGACAAATAGTTAAAATGTGACTTAAAAAAAAAAAAAAAGAGCTGACATTAAAGAGACTTTGGGTTGGAAATGCTTCCCTTCAAAATATGTTCTCTTCATATTACAAAGCTATGGCAAGGGTCAAATGAGACGACAAATGAAATTGCTCCAAAGACAAAAAAGAAAGAAAAAATAGAGTTGATTTTTGTTTCGTTTTGCTGTCAAGATTGGTATTGCTGCACAAGATTTGAATCTGATGCTGCAGATTAACTTTGGAGATACAATTGTAAATTTTTAATGCTTTTTCTTTCATTTTTAATAATCTTTTTATTCATAGAAGTTGTAAAGACACTATAGAGAACTGAACTCTCACCTGAAATATCACCACCCAATTTCCTTTAATGTTAGCATCTTACATTACCAAGGGTTCATCCATTAAAACTAAGAAACTGATTCTTACATGTTGCTATTGCCTAACTTCACCCTTCATTCAGGCTTCATCCATTTTCACACTGATGTCCCTTTTCTCACCCAGGCATCCATCCAGGATA
>PVKS010040663.1:0-16491 GCA_004027875.1 Aplodontia rufa
TCAGATAAGATGTAATGCTTTACAATTTAATACTATTTTTAGAGTTATAACGGGAAGGGGAAGGGAGGGATAAGGGAGGGTAATTGGGGGGGGCACTCCTGGGGACAGTTGCAATGTCCAGAATATATACACATCTTATACACATTTTATATTGTCTTGTTAAAATCTTGTAAGGTTGCTCAAAAATAAATTAAAAAAACAACAACAACAACTGTGCTTCATTTCCCCCCATATCAACCTACTGCTCATTTTAATGAACACAAAAATTCCAGGGATTTCTAGAATTTGTTTAAAAACTTCGTTTTATTATTTCTTGCACTGGAAGAGTTCAATACACATTTGCTAAATGAATGAATTACTAAGTCAATGAATCACAACAGTTTATTGATCACTTTTGGTTAAATCTAAACCTCATGACAGGTTTAAGTTTCCCACCTTATAGGGAAATGGATTGAATATAAAATTTAAGTGTCTTGCTGAAGTACCAAGGTAAGGAAAAGCCAGGATTCAGATGCAGGTATTCCTGACTCCAAAGTCCACGTTTTTTTCATTATGTAGTCCTGCCAGTTCTGTCTCTGCAGAAAACTCTTCTCCGTCTTGGTTATCCTTTCTCTGTACGCATTTAAAAGGGAGATGGAACAATGTACTTTGAATATTGATGTGTCCAAAACTTGTGCCCCTCAAAACTGTGCACAGTGACCATGGTTTAAAACTTCTTTTTCCACCCCAGAAACCCAAGTGGGTTAACTATAGCTTCACTTGCATCTGTGAACATATTCACCATAGGGAAAAATGTTTTGTTGTTCTACAAAGGACAATCCACTGTAGAGAAAACATCCTGATGTTTGAATTTTTTCTTCTTGCGCTTTGAATTATGCAGAGATAAAAGTAACTACAAATAATTGTTTGCTTCTACATTAATTTACCCTTATTAATATTTTATGTTTAAGTTATCCTCAAGCCACAATTGCCTTAGGAAGCTGGAAGAGTTCTTCACTTATTTGCTGGTTTTTTTCTTGGCCTTAACCTCAGATTAAGGAAACAGGCAAAATTTGGAGCAATATTATATATGAAGCTATTTTGTGTTATACTGAAGAAATGTATGACACAAATACCATTTGGTCTTTGAGCAGGAATTCTTAATGTAGTGAGCACATCTTAAATGGAGTTTTCCAGGGGCAATTTCTGTGGTTTGATTTAGCATATATGATATAACTGGATTGATTTAAAAACACTTTAAAATGATAATTTTTTTAATTAAATAAAGAGTGATAGTATCAAAGATAAAACCAAAAATGAGGATGGATTTCAGTCAGTTAGTTACAGACTACTGTAATAGGGAAGAGAGTCCAGCATGAACTGAACTCAGTTTCAGTTTGTGTAGAGATGATGGCTTAAAGGGAGAAGAAGGGACTCGAGAGGTGTGAGCCCTCAGGAAAGTCAGGGAAGCAAAATATTATTCATAATTTGGAGGGATGGGTTTGCTGATTAGTGCCCGTGGAAGTTAGGCTTCTCCCCTCCCACAGAGGTTGGAACAAATAGAAAATTCTTTTGACAACCTTGAGCTTTCTCAGGCAGCCACTTAAAGGGGGCACAGGGTCATCCTAAGGATGTGGACTTGAGCTGCTGGAAATTGGCAGGAATTTCTGTTGCCGTTTAGAATACAATAAAGAAGATTTGTTATTAACAGGAATCCCTAATTTGACTTTGTGCGTTGAAAACATAGGAAGGGAACTATATCCTATTAAATTCATGGTCAGGGCTGGATGATTTTTCTATAGGCTTACACGCTGTCCAGTAGGCTTAAGAAAGAAAAAGTGAGTTTAAGGATTGTAATGGTTTGGATAGGAAACGTCCCTAAAAGACTTGTGTTTTGATGGTTTAGCTCCCAGGGTCCCCACCTCATCAGTGGATCGATCCATTGAACCTGAAAGCACTACTGGAGGTGGGGAAACTACAGGCAGGGGTACAGTTGGAGGAAGTAGGTCCCTGGGGGCCTGCCTTTGGGGACTGTTTCTTGGTTCTGCCCCTTCTCCCACCCCTCTGCTCCCTGGCTGCCATGAGCTGAGCAGCTTTCCTCTGCCACTCCCTTCCACCGTGATGTTCTGCCTCCCCTTAGGCCCAGAGCAATGGAGATGGCCAACCATGGACTAGAACCTCTGAAACTGTGAACCAGCCTAAATCTTTCCTCCCTCAAGCTGTTCTTGTCATGCAGTTTTTGGTCATAGCAATTAAAAGCTAACACAAGGATAGATCATTTCTTTAAAAAAAAAATGAACATAGAAGTGGTCCTAGAAGCCTGCCTTGGTCAGTGACAGGAGCCCCCAACCAGGCAGGACTAGCAAAGGCGCAGGATTCATGTATCTCTCCTGTTTAGGAGGGGTGTACTCTTGACTTATACAACAAAAGAAATTATCTGTAGGGCCAGGAAAATGTATATAAAGAACATCAGAAAAAATAAAACAGAAAAAAACCCCACTTTTTAAACCATTGTTTAAAAGGTAGGCGATCTATACTTGTAGAAATGACATTTGGGGGGAGACTAAGGCAGGAGGATCATGAGTTCAAAGCCAGCTTCAGCAACTTAGCAAGGCCCTAAACAACTTAGTGAGACCCTGTCTAAAAAAAAAAGGACTCAGGGTGAGGCTCAGTGCCCCTGGGTTCAATTCCTGGTACCCCCCAAAATAAAAAGACATTTTTTGAAGTGTGTTATCATAAGGTTATGTTTATTTTGTAGGTTCGTGTTATGGGAAGTCTTATATAAGCTTGAACTCTGTACTTTATGGATGGGATCTTGGATGGTATAAGATAAAAAACTTCCTTTATTATATTATATAGGAAAAATGTTGTTTTATTATATTTTCGAAATCATCTTGGATGGTATAAGATAAAAAACTTCCTTTATTATATTATATAGGAAAAAATGTTGTTTTATTATATTTTCGAAATCTTAGTATGCAAAAGAACCATACCTGCATAGTCAAGAAAACTTAAAGTAGAGCTGAAAATGGCATTTTGTTTGACAAGATGAATTACCTTAGAAAAACACAGTGATTTCCCAATATAGAGTAACATTACTTGCTTTTCACAGTAGTGGGATCCCTGGGCTCCTGGCCTCCTGAATCAAAAGTAAGCAAGCAAGCAAAAGATTATCTTAGGGAACTTGTATGAATATGCGGTTTTGTTCCTGCTAAAATACTCACGCCAAGAAATATTTAGAGTTTTTAAGTAGCTATTAGGCCGACTCTGTACAACTTTCAAAAAATCTATGTTGCAATTTTATTTCATCTGTTTAAAAAAATAACATTTATGTAACTTTTAGTCATGTATATAGATGTGGTATGGTTAGCTTTTCATTACTGTAACAAATACCTGAGATGAATCAATTTATTAAGAGGAAAGGTTTCCTTTTGCTTGTAGATTTGGAGGTTTTGTATGCTTGGTTGTTGCTTTGGGCCTTGGTGAGGCAGCACATCATGGCAGGAGCACAGGGTGAAGCAAAGCTGCCCATTCATGGCAGGGATATAAAAGAGGAAGAGGAAGACACTGGTCCCACCACCCCTTTCAAGGTCATGCCCCAGTGAGCTGAAACCTCCCATTAGGTCTCACCTCTTAAAGGTTCTGCCACCTCCCAACAGCACTAAGCCTTCAACACATGGACCTCTGGGGGACACTTATCCAAACTATAGCATGTGTGTTGTGAGTAAAATAATTCAAAACACTACTATGTTCCGAATTAGTTTTACATTGTACCATCAGGATGCTTTTGCTGAAGTAAAGTGAAGAAATATGAATGAAGAATAATTATGCAAATCTGATTTTAAATATTCATCTCAAATATTTTATCATCATGCTCAAACAGTTTTAAACAGATTTAATTGCATTGGATACTGAACTAAGAATAGTACAAAGATGTGCAATGATCCTGCTCTTGTTGCCTAAAAGTGAATATTCTAAGACAGGTCCTGGAAAGGAAGATGTATAGGCAATCCATGGGATCCAGAATAGGTATCAAAGTCATGGAGGAAGGATCAAAGAGGGCAAGTTTACACACACCAGCACTCATAAGATCAGGGATGAGTGCTCTTTGCTTCCAAATGCAGACAAAACATCCTGGAGCTATATTTTGATCAACCTGAGAGTTCTCTAGCTGACCTGACAGCGTGATCATGTATGTATTAGGCATCGTGTGGCAATGAGGTGAATCAAAGGGATTCTGGGGGTGGGGAGAGGGTGGATGGGTCCAAGGGTAGAAACGACATTTGTTTTGGAATCTTAGATTCCTTAGATCCTGGCTTAGAATTTATTTGCTGGGTGTGACCTTGTGCAAGTTCATTGACTTCTCCAAATCTCAGTTTTCTCATCCTAAAAGTGGGGATGATATGTGTATTATAGAGTTGAGATGAGGAATGCAAAGTGACACAGCAGGGCCTCATCAGATGTTAGTCCTCCCGCCTCTCCTTTTCCTTCTCCACCCTGATGCCAACAGTGGTTGCTTCCCACTTCTCCTAGAGGGTAGGGTGTAGTTTTAGTGATAGGGTTGGAGAAATTGCAGAAGAAACATCTAAGAAGTCTTATCTTCATCCAGAAGTAAAGCAGCATAGTAATTATTAATCTTTTTTTTTCAGTGCCAGGCATATGGCAGGCTAGGCAAGCGCTGTACCACTGAGTTACATCCCCAGCCCTGCAACATAGTGATTATGTATTACAAACATCAGTATATTTCATTCCACACTGGAGCCCCCGCCTGTCTCTAAGTGCAGGTCATGTAGAAGTTGGGGTGGAAGGCTGCCCTCAGGGATTTACAGTTTAACAACCTTACCAAACCAAACCAAACCAAACCAAAAAACCCAGGTACCTGTGTTCAGGGTCTAAATTCTACATGGAATTCACAGTAAATTTAAAAAGAATTACATTTATGGATTAAGAGAGATTATGTTGCAGAGATAAAAACCAAGTTGGAGAGAATAGTTAGCAGAGCAGAAGTAGCATCCTTTCCTTCAGGCAGCAGGGCCAAGCAGAGGCGGGAGAAACACCTTAGAAAACTTTTTCATCCACTCCAGTGGGGGGAACACTTCGTGCTGGGAAAGCTCTGCTGCTTCTTGCCTTAATCCAGCCTGTGAAAACTCAGTAACTAGATGGAAAGTGGCACAGCTTACTGTCCTCTAGCTTTTAGGAGGACACGTAAGACATGGTTTTAAAATTAAACAAATTCATTCGTGTATTTAAGGGGGACAGATAGAAGAAAAAAAAGCATAAAATATGCTTCCTGCCTTCCAGAAGTGTGGATGCCCATAATGGGGGGTGCAGTGACAGTACATGCAAGAAGTTTTCCTGGAAATGAGCCATTCTTGGAAGGAGGAGGAGGCATTCCAAGCAACAGGAAAGAAAAGGAGCCACCAGGAATTTTGCAGAGCTGGAGGGTGGGGTGGGTGGGAAAAGTAACAGGCATAGAAAGGAAGAGAGGGAGCTAAGCCGTGAGATCAGGAGTTTCTCTATGCCTCTCCTGTGTTGTGCCTCAGTTTGAATTTTTTTCCCTGTGGACAAATATTTCAGGACTCCCAATCCATCCAAACAAATTTTAGATTAATTTTAAAATCAGTTATCAATCAGCAAATGTTAAAAGTAAAATAAATTTGAGTAATGATCAGTTCTTGAACAGTGAAAGGATCTTTAAGTTCTAAGATGAACTCAGGGGATGGGAGTGTATTTCAGTGGTAAAGCACGTGCCTAGTCAGGCCCAGGGCCCTCAGATCCATCTCCAGCTCTGAAAACAACAACAACAATGACAAAAAAGAATTTCGTGGTGGGTTGAATATCACGAATAAGAAGACTGAAGATACAGGCTTATGTTTAAATGTGTAGGAAAGGAGTCATCAAAGAATTTAGATACTTCGGTAAAAAACAAAGGCACTAAAAATTATTGATGCGTTACTGAAGACACCCTTTTATTTTTATCTCTTTACAATTGATTAAAATTAAAGACCTTGAAATAAAATGAAGTTATACTAAGAGTTATTCTTGCCTGCTATCCCTATCCCTTCTAACATTAATTCACACAATTACTATTAGAATAGGTACCCTTATCTCCACTTTTCAGATGAAGAAATCAGGATTGAGAGAGCTTGCTGTGCATTCTTTAATCAGCGCCTCTTCCTTGGTTATTCTGTGCCATTCAGTAAAGCAATAGAATCCCTAACCCTTTTTATTTTTTATGTTGAGACAGCAACTAAGTTGCTGAGGATCTCACTAAGATGCCCAGGCTGACCTTGAACTTGTGATCCTCTGTTTCAGCTTCCTGAGAGGGTGGGATTACAGGTGTGTGCCACCATGCCTGACCAAGCAACAGAATCTTTTGCCAGAATTAAATGATTTTAATATCACCCTTATAGTTTTTTTTCTCATTATAGACTCCAACCAGGCTGATCTCCTCACTAATTTTGTTTTGTACCTAGTCTTTGAATAATCTTAGAATTGTCTCCCTCATTCTCTCCACATAATCAACTAATCATCAATAAATCAATCAATTCAACAAATAGTCTACCTACTATGACCAAAACAAAGACTTGCCTTCATTAGAATTACAACTTAGTAAATTTTGGTGCTGAACTCTGCTTTTTTTCTGGCTTACATGAAGGATGTAAATCAAGGTTGCATTTGTGTGTGCGTTTGACCTTCTAAGGTGCCTATTCCAGAACTTATGCTGGGAAAGCGTGCTTTGGAGCCAGGAAGACATTGGTTTGAAGTGGCTTTGTCATAGACTCCTTGTGGGACTATTCTGATTCTCAGTGCCCTGATCCAGTTTAAACCTCCTAGAACTTTATTTTAAATTATTATTATTATTATAATTTATTTTAAGTTGTTATTATTATCATCTTTTAAATAAAAGTAAATGAATTTCCTTTGATGTTTTAAGCATGCGTTAGTTCAATAGCTGGTGAAAGACTAGTTTTTTGTTTTTTTTTATAAAGAATTTTTTTTTATTCAATAAACATGGTCTTACAACAGGAGGTGTTCATCATCATACAATTAAGAACAAAAGTGTAATGACAGAACAAGCCAATATTGGTATCAGACCATGGTTTCCCCCTTTGGGCTCCCCATGGTTCCATGTTTCACTTAAGTCCCAAGTTAAATGGACTTCTTGTGGAAGTCAGAGTTTCCCCTCAGGTTATATTCCCCACACTACCTCCCTCTGGTCACCTTGATGGAAAGACTAGTTTTCTAAAACTGAAGAAAGTGCACTTGGCCAGAGCTGATATGGGTGCAGCTGGGTGCCCTGGCCACAGTAGGAGAGAGGGAAATGTCAGCACCCATTCCCTTCCCCAAGAGCCCCTATAACTACCTTTTCTCTCTTCAACCTGGCCACCAGGTTAGGGTAAGGTTCAATGTGTCATCAACGCTTCAGGAAGGCACTGTGCTGCACAAACTTGTTGGAGCAGCTTTCTAGTGGTTCTTTCTATAAATCAAATACATGGCTTAAAGTCCCAGATTGGAAACTTTGAAGGAAAAGATCACTAATATCACTACCACCTTTTTCTGCCATGGACTCTCAGACTCAAGCCTACTTATATCAGAACCCTCTGGATGGCTCAGTAGAACTCAGATGGCTGGGCACCCCCAAACCTTCAGGTTCAGTAGGTTAGGAGTGGGCCAGAGAAATCTGCATTTAAAACAGGTTACCAGGTGATGCTGACCTTCTGAGTGGGGTCAACACTTGGAGAAAACCTGTACTTTCAAATTGGTTTGAGAGGCAGTGTGACACATTTGGGTATAGGCTCTGAAGCCACACCACCTTGGGTAAGACTCCCTGTCTCCCCTCAGTTTCCTCAACTTTAAAATGCACCTACCTCAGAGAGCTGTTTGAGCAGCAGCTGGCAGAGGTAAGAAATGAATAAAGAAAAGTTATTATTAGCAACATTATCCAGGATCATGCTCATTCATCTTTTTCTCTGTCACCAAGACATTAAGGTGCACATACCTTAATCTTTTAAGAACCTCCATTGAAGCCAAAGATAGCAGTATCTATCCATTCAAATAGTTTCCCATTCTAATGTATTTATTAATGGGTTAATAAATAAAAAGTTTAAAACAGCTAACTATTAAAAAGTAGAAAGAAAAAGTAAGTGTTACAAATTACACTTATGTAGATATTTCAAACAAAAGTTTAAACATGACTGCTGAGGTGGATGTCAAAAATGGATCATGTTAATCAGAGCTTCATTTCCATGTGAATAGAAACCATGCCTATCGAACAATATCAGTAGAAATGCGTTTTTATCAGATGGCTTTTAGGGTGCTTCTACATTATAAATTAAGTTCTCCTGTTTCTAGCACATACAATTTCGTTCCTTATGAAACAGTTCCAAATGAATCCAGCTGGAATTCATGCTGCACGAAATTTTACCTAGATCTATTTCCTGAAAGAGCTGTTTCAATCCTGAGAGCCAAGATCCTCTAGGGACCAGAGCCAAATAATTGCCACATTGGCACACATTCTGCTTAGGGCTTCTTTATTACATGTATGAAAGTTTCCTGGCCTCTTGGGTTTCTTTTGTAACTGGGAAAGGGGACAGTGCCACGCATGGCCACTTTAATAACAGTAGTTGCCAAGACATGGATCTTTGAGTGACTTTTAGAGATTCTCAAAATCCACAACTGACTAATGGTGGTGACAAGCATCTTTCTGAGAACTGCACCTGAACATTCTCCATTTCCAAATCTACACAATTTTTAGTTGTGTGTGTGTGTGTGTGTGTGTGTGTGTGTCTGGTATTGAAAAATGAACGCAGGGGTACTTTACCACTGAGCTATAGCCCTAGTCTATTTTTTTTTTTAATTTTAATTTTAATTTTGAGACAGGTCTTGCTAGCTGGCCTCAAACTTGTGATCTCTTGCTTTAGCTTCCTCAATCAATGGAATTATAAAAGCATACCACCATGCTTGACTGTTTCAGTGTCTTTAGGAAAGACAAGAAAAAAAAGAAAGTAGCCTAGGTAATTATCTAATTTTTTACAATCTGCTTCAGTCTACTAACTAGAAAATGAACAATAATTATTGCTTAGTTTCCCTGTTGTCAAAATCAACTCTATTAAAAAATGTCTTTAGTAGGTAATTTATAAGGTATAACGTTAACTAAATTGATTCCAATAATTTAGTCTTTTAACCTCATTTTAAGGTAAGATTTTATAAGCCTAATGTTTAAAATGAAGTTTTCTTTAAATGTATCTTCTTTTATTTCATAAATGGAAATGTTCCAGGAAACGTGCCTTAGGGGAAACCCAATGAAATCTTGTTTTGGGGTAGAATATAAGAAAGCATTAAGTAGCTTGCTATTAACCTACTTGGCTATTAGGAATAGCATCTATTTTAGGTCTCCATAGACTTGATGACACTTTCATTTGGGTCATTTATGCAAAACTCTGAGTGGAGTTCATTAAGGGTTCTGGTAACTGAGGCTTAGGGGTTTGTCAAGGTTCACAAAGTTTTTCTGACTTTGGAGTGCAATATGCATTTATGTAGCTCAGATTTCCATCAAGAACAAATTCAATGATAATGATGACAATTCTATAGAATATGTTTGCAGAAAAGGCTCTCATGAAATCTTTCACAGAGAATGTGAGGGAAGGAGAAAGCTCAATGGTATTTGCTTTTTCTTCAATAAGCCTGGGGTTTTGTAGTTATCACTGAAAACACGAGAGCTTTCTATTTTTTAAACGATAGTCCTTCCAAAACAGAAATTCACTTAAAATATTTAGTGAGGGATGTTAAGAAATACTTTGATTAAAACCACACTGCAAAATAGGGAACTTCAACGACCTGTTTTGAACTCTTGACCTCAAAGGAAGGAAACCAACTAACCAATAACGATAACTTGTAGAGAGGAAAAAGGTTTAGGATCCTTAAGAGATTCGGAGTCAACAATCTTATGATTCAGCATATTGGGGCTTAATTAAAACCAGACTCGTGGGTTGCAGGTCAAGCAGTGTTTCATTGTGTAAGGTGTAGAACTTCCTGTTTCAGGTCCCGCGTTCTTCAGTATTTTCTGCAGTATCTCAGAAGACCTCCTTTAAAAGTAATGCCCTAGCTGGGCGTGGTGGCGCACGCTGGTAATCTCGGCGATTGGGGAGGCTGAAGCAGAAGCATCGCAAAGTTCAAGGCCAGTCTCAGCAACCTTAGCAAGCTTCTCCGGAACTCTGCGAGACCCCGTTTCAAATAAAATAAAATAAAATAAAAACAGCCTGGAGATGTAGCTCAAGAGTAAAGCACCCCCTGTTTCAATCCCCATTAAAAATAAACAGCAAAGCTCTCCATAGGTCCCCTTCGCGCAGTGAGAAACCTTCGGTCAGACCTCACCACCCTTCCCTCCTGCCCACTGGCCCTGAGGGCTTTGGTCCCGGTCGGTTTCCATACGGGCGCAGCGAGGGTCAAGACAAAGGCTCCCCTTATAGCATTTGGATCCAAGCTCGGTCCAGAGGCTTCTGTGCGCTGAGAACACTCCACGTTTTAGCAAGAAGTACCTTCTAGCTCGGATATTTGGTTACCGCTACGAGAACTTATTGTTTTCTGTGTAGCTTTTTTGCGTGTGTCTCTTTCGTGATGCCATCGCGCACCCCAAACCCCCTACAGAGCATCGCCAGGAGGCTGAGGCTAGCACCCAGAGGGAAAGGGAGGGGAGCGCGTT
Organism: Aplodontia rufa; assembly: GCA_004027875.1. Taxonomy (NCBI): domain Eukaryota; kingdom Metazoa; phylum Chordata; class Mammalia; order Rodentia; family Aplodontiidae; genus Aplodontia; species Aplodontia rufa. The sequence continues at coordinate 10,685 of PVKS010040663.1, forward strand.
GGATCCGTGGGCTGCGCGGGCGCCTGTGAGGCGGAGATAAGGTCGGGTAAACAGGCCTCGGGGCGCTTACGCGCCGACCCGCCCGGGACCTGCAGCCCCAGCTCCCCAGCCTCGCCGCGGGGCGGGGCGACGGGAACGCGCCACGGCGCGAGACCAATCGACAGTGCCGGGAGGATTCAAAAGGCTGAGGGGCCAATGTGAACTCTGGACGGTCTTGTCGGGGGCGGGGCCGGAGAAGCGCGCGGCCGGGCCTCGGGATTGCGGGGCGCGTGAGCGCGGCCCGGCAGTGTCGCGCGCGCGGAACCGCCGCCGAGTGGCTGCTGGGCAAGTCTTCTTGGAGCGGTTCGTGTTCCCGCCGGAGTCCGGTGCAGGTGAGCGCCCCCATCCACGCCCACTCCCAGCTTGTCACTGTCGCTGCCCGCTGCGCAGCCTCGGGGTCGCGGGGCGAGACCCCGGACGGGCGGGGGATCCTGAGCCCTGGGCCTGGCTCAGCAGCCTTGTCCTGCTTTCCTTGCCTCTTGGCCTTCTCCTTGTCTGCACGTCGTTGGGTCGGTAAGGGCGACGGCTGGCCAGGCTCCAGCATCGCGGAGCCTGGTCGAGTTGGACCTGCTGCGGAAATGGTGCTACGGGTTTTAAATTGCGGACGTTTCCCTCCATGTTGGACGCGCGCATTGGTGTGACACGGTGTTGGCGGGGAGGGTTGGTGGGACCCTTTGTCCCGCCCCGACACTGACTGCCTCTAGTCCCCGCGAGCGCATGAAGACAGATAAGCGGGTGCTGGGCGCTCCTGTCGCTCGGGAAGCTAGAAAGGCGCAGCAGCCTGGCGGGCCTGGGAAATGCGATGCACAAGTTGGCTCCAATTCGGTCTGGTTGTCATTGGCTTGGAGGGTTGTGACCTGGACGCTTTGATGACTGCAGGCGGGCTCTAGGACCTCTGGCTTGAAAGTGTTGAATTCTGTTACCTGAATAGCCTCTGAAGCCGGTGTTTATGCAGGTAGGCACGCTCCTGCTAAAGCAGGATCTTGCTTTTTCACCTTTTCAATACTTGAAAAATGTTCTTAGTGAAGGCAGCTTCGCACTTCCAGTGGCCTCAAGGGGCACTTTGTAAGCACTTGATTTAGAGGGCCTTGTTCCCGGCGCTTCACCAGAGAGATTAGGAAGTCTGGCGAGGAGTCACCGTGCCTGACCATCCTTGGGGAAGGACTAAGTAGGCAGGACCACTGTGTGAACAGCTTAGTGATTCAGCTGCAGCCAGTGTGCTCACTCACCTGCTGCGTGAGGTGTTGCCCCTGGGCAGAGCCAGAGTGGACCCAAACGCCTTTGGATCCTGCACGTACACGTGTGGAGCTGCAGTTATACATCGCAGTAACTGCCATGAAGAGAGAGGATTGGGCTACAGCGAGGAGCTATTTAGACTGGGCATCAAGTCCAGTTTAAGTTTAGTTTCTAAGCATTATCTAGGGAGGAGGGTAAAGGGTGAGTAGGAAGGAATGACGAGTGGCCTTTGCCTATTGCTTAGGGAAGGTGGCATTTCTGTTGCAGGGGCACAGAGCAAGGCCAGGGGTTCCTGTTTGCGTTTTTCCTAATAAGCCTGCAGTGGGCTTACAAAGCTAAAATGTCCTTTAAGGGAGGCCTTTTTTTTGTATCTTGATTCTGTTAGGTGAGTGCATAATGACACATGGTGTCTTTGAACTTTTTTGTCCTATCCTGGTTAATTCTCTCTTGCAGGAGATTATAAGATGTGATTTCACCAAATCCTCACATTTGACATTTGAGTATGAATCTGGTGCAAAATGTGGGTACACATAATGTTGCTGTCTTTATCTTTTGGAACATTTATAGAAAATAAATGATCTCCTAAGGGGGAGTCTGCTGATTTGGATTGTTTTCCAGCCATTATAGGAAAGACCATTGTCAAGTTGAGACTTTTAATTATTGTCTTTTTTTTTTTTTTTTTTGGTGGTTCTGGGGATGAAACTAGGGCCTTATTCATGCTAAACACGCAAGTTCTTCTACTGAGCTGCATTCTCTGTCCTGTTAAGTCTTTTTTTTTTTTTAATTAGAGACGCAAAAGATCACCGAGTTGTCCTAATTGAACTAAAATCATTTATCTCATTGGTAACAGTAAAAATCTTTTTGACACTGACCTGCATTCAGTATGTACAGATATTGTTAATGTGATGTATAGTAGGTGCAATGGAAAAATGACAATTAATGAATTTTTCAAAAAGGACAGAAAGAATCTGTTCAAGGGACTTTTAAAAATGCAGGTAATGTCAGGGGCTGGAGCGGTGGCTCGATGGTTACGGTGCTTGCCTGGCATGCACAAGTACTCGGGTTCAAACCCCAGCGCCCACGTACTCAACTAAGTATCAGAGCAACAAAAGCCATGTGAAAAACTCAATAAAAATTGATTCTCTCTCTCTTCTCTGTCCTTCTCTCTTAAAAAAAAATGCAGGTAATGTCTTCACTCATCTGTGGAGGCTGGAGCTAGACTCTGGCCATTGAGAAAGGAGGTCTAGTCTAGTATCATGTTTTAAATCCGGATAAGGTGTAATGTCATATAACCTAATACATTTTTAGAGATGTTTTGGGAAGAGGAGGGGAGGGATAAGGGTGGGTAATTGTGGGGGCTCTTGGGAGTAAATCTAATTTTCAGTACATTATTACATTATTTCATTAGAAGCTTGTCTGATTGTTCAACAAATAAATTTCTGAATAAGAAAAAAAGTGCAGGTAACCTGGAAGTCCTGAAGGTCTCCTCTTTGCAAAGTTTATAGTGTTGCTTCACATGTGAGTGGCCTATTCATGTAGAAAGACATACCTGTCCTTTTCCAGTGTTGGTTGACTAGGGTAGGAGAACTACTACTAATAAAGGAGGTTTGTAGAGGGGAGGGGTGACAAGAGAAGAAGGAAAGAGGGCACATTTCCTTCCTCTTTCTTTGTACTTTGAGGCTCCAGAGCTAAGTGTTGAAATAGGCAAAGCTTGCTGTTATCACCTTCCCTTTCTGTGCTCCTCCTCCTACTCCACAGGTGCCTCCCACCTTCCCAAGTGCCCTTCAGGTGACACCTCAGCCAGAGTTGACTTCATTCCTAAAGCTTCTGGGCTCTTCTCCCCTCTCCAAGCCCAAACCTATTCATTATCTCAGTGATGCTATCTCAGGTGTTAGGGAGAGAACAGTCTCTTTATGTGCCAATTGAGTGACATCCTCTAATCACCAGATAAGTACTTGTATTTTCTTTCATATACTGATTTAGAGACAGTCTATCTAAACAAGTGAAGCTTGTTAAGTTTTTTCTCACATGATTAACAATGAAGAAATGTACTTAGAAATGGCTTTTTTTTTTCCCCTCGGGAGGGGTAGGTAAGGAAACTTTCTATTTAATTCCACAGTCTTCAAAAGTACTTATATGTTGATGTTACCGTTGGTCATTTAGCTCTTGTCAGGAGCCGGTGAGGAATGTATATTTATGTGGTTGGATGATACATTGTGAATTGCTTAGTTGGTGACACGAAGAGGGAGAGAACACATTTTTCTTGCTGTTTTTGTTTGGTGATAGAGACCGGTCAGAGGCATGGGTTTTGTGGTGTGGAAATGTGAATCTGCTATTCAGGGGAGGGAGAAACACCACTACATAGGAGCTAGAAGCACCTGACAATCAATGGATATTTCAAAAAGTGGCAAACAGGCCTCATGTAAGTGACAGTTCTTGAAAATTGTGGTTTCTTGAAGTATAAACAAGACTTCATTGGTGGTGTTTTGATGCAGTGGGCAAAAATGTAATAATTGGAGATATTGTGTGCTGTAGGTGGAAGGTAGATGAACTTGGATGAAGTCCAGGTACATGCTGGCCTAGGTAGTTGGTTAGTTTGCAGCCAGTTGCTATGCATTTGGTCTTCAGTTCTAAGATTTGAACTTTATGAAATAAACCCCAAATTTACTCTTCATTATAGATTTGGAATTATTTTTCTTCTATTGGTGACTTATAGTACTGTTATGCACACCCTTGATTTTCTCCTGTTTCATAGTTTATTGTTTTCAGTAAGGTAATTTGTTAAAAATGTAATTTAATGTATTTTTAAAATCTCTGAAAGGTAATGTAAATTTACAAGTCAGAAAATGTGTCCTTTGTGAGATCATGCTCTGAATTTTTCTTAAAAAAATTTTTTTTAAAGACAAAGAGAAGGAGTGGGGCAAGGATCAGTTTTATTTATTTTTCCATCTGGCCTTTGTTTCTCCAACACTTGGTTGTGTATATGGTGCTGGGGTTTGAACCTGGACCCTTGCACACGCCAGGCAAGTGCTCCAACCACTGAGCTACCGGTGGCTCTAGCCCCAATGTCGTGATTTTTGATGACTCTTTGTGGGTAGCATTTTGCATAGTAAAAACTTTTTGGTGCCCATTATATGTTATCATTATTAATTCTTAGTGTCAGTTACATGTGTTATAGTGACTCCTTTATACAGTGATTCCAGATGAGATACAATGAAGCCATCAGAGCAGCTTCTATGTTGACCTGCCATTCCACTCACATTTTTGTGCCCTAGGACAAAGCAGTTATCTTTTTTTGTTGTTTTTTTAGTTGAATATGGACTAACAATTAAGGGAGAATCATTATCAAACAATCAAGAAGAAATGTATAGTCACATAGCAAGCCAAGGCTGATGCCTTTCCATGGTTTCCCCCACATGGGTTCTCCATGGTTCCATGTTTCCCTCAATTAACCCCTGTATTAAATGGACTTCTCAAGGAGGTTGGAAGTTTCCCTCTGAATTGATTCCCCCATACTCCCTCCCTCCAGGCTCCTTGATATCCTTCCTACTCCCTCTCCCCCTGCCCCGCTCCCTATGTCTCCCATCCTCCTAGGCAAGGTTCCCTCTGTTTGTGTAAAAATTCATACATGTTGAGGTTATTGTTAGCTTAGTTATCTGTCATACTGTTTCCAGTTGTAATCTAGCTTCCACAAATGAGAAAAACATTCGGTCCTTGAGTCTCTGAGATTGGGATACTTCACTCAGCATAATTTTTTCCATCTCCATCCATTTGGCTGCAAAAGCCATAATATTGTTATCTCCAATAGCCGAGTAGTATTCCATTGTATATATATATACCAAAATTTTTGAATCCACTGGTCAAGTGAGGGGCATCTGGGTTGGTTCCACAATCTAGCTATAGTAAATTGAGCTGCTATAAACATATAGTAAATTGAGCTGCTATAATATGCTGATTCTGACTCTATTGGGAAAATACCCAGGAGTGGGATGGCTGGGTCATAAGGTGGTTCCAGCCCTAATTTTTTTTTTCAAATTTATTAGAAGTATATAGCGATACAGGATACAGATGAGGGGGAAACATTGTCAAAACAGTAGCAATTAATGTGTATAAACTTTGTTATCCAGGGGTAATGCCAACGCATAGATAAACTATTATGGGTTTCATCTGTTGCAGTTTCCCCCAGAAGAACTCATGCATTAAATGGGTATCTCCTGGAGGAATGACATCGGCTTCTGGGATGGTTCCCCCATCTTCCCAATCTCCAGACTCCTATAAGTTCTTCATATACCGTCCCCCCTCCGAATCCCCCTCCTTACACCTCCAAGTATCCTAGAGAGCCATCCCCCTATTACTTTGAAAGTCATTCATTTTGAAGTTTTGTTAGGTTAGCCGTCTGCCCTACTGCTTCCCCATAAATTCTAGCATCAACAGATGAGAGAAACCATTTGGCCCTTGAGTCTCTGAGCTTGGGAGACTTCACTAAGCATAATTCTTTCCATCTCCATCCATTTGATTTCAAAAGCCATAAT
>PVKS010040664.1:0-16492 GCA_004027875.1 Aplodontia rufa
TTAGAATCAGCACATTACAGTGACACAGCAATATCGATGTTCATAGCAGCACAATTTACTATTGCTAGGCTATGGAAACAACCCAGATGTCCCTCACTGGAAGAATGGATCCAAAAACTGTGGTACATTTATACCATGGAATATTACACAGCAATTAGAAACAATGATATTGCAGCCTTTGAAGGTAAATGGATGGCTACGTAAGAGATCATGCTCAGTAAAATCAGCTTAACCCAGAGATCTAAGGCTCGATTGTCTCCACTCATCTGTGGAGGTGGGGACTAGACCCTGGACAATGAGAAAGTTGGTCTATTAGCATGTGTTACATCCAGATAAGATGTAATGTTACACAACCTAATTCTGTTTTAGAGATATTGTGGGAAGGGGAAGGGCGGGATAAGGGAGGGTAATTGCAATGTTCAGAATATATACACATTTTATATTTTTTTGTGAACTTGTATGGTTGTTCAAAAAAAAAATTGATTAAAAAAAACTGTCTTTAGCAAATATACAGCAAAGTTATGCTGTTACTTTGACCTTTGTAACAAGACTACTGACTCTTGTTTTGTCCAAGAAATCATCAATTCATTATTTTAATGATACTTTTTAGAAGACTAAATTATAAAGTCATTGGTGGTTAAGAAGAAACAGAGAAGAGAGGAGGAAGAGTGAGGTTATGGGGCAAGGAGTGGGTGGGAAGATGGGAAGGGAACTAGGGAACCAATCAACAATATAACAGTCTTTACCCACAGGAGCCAAAAATATTATGCAGTCATTTAATTCTAGAAAACTCACAATTTTTATACATACACACATATATATATACACACACATGCATATGTATATGTACATACATAATATATGTATGGATATTTATTACTGTTATGGGAAAAATATAGAAGAATCAAGAGACTGGGGTGTGGGTAATCCAAGGGTGACTCTGTATTAGGATTAAATGCATATCATTTTGTTACTTCATAAGCATTTATAGTTGTGCAACAATTGAACTATTTAATAAAAAAATAAATAGGAGCTAAGTCACCACCTCTTCTGTCACTGATGAGTAACCATAAGTGTCATTTGTAACACTGTCATTTCATTCCATGCAATGCTAAAGCCCATGCACACATAATCTCATATAAAAACTTCTAAGGAAAGATATTTTTCTGGAAACTAGTAATTATGAGTTCTTTTTAGAAAATGAATCTTAGATATATTCTAGAAACAGTGCTAATATCGAGAAAATATTTTTTTCATTTTTACAAGAAAAGTTCTCTAGGTCACTGTACTCCCTATAACATATCCTACTTGGTCTCGTTCTTACCCATATAAACAATTTTTTTTCCTGAATGACTCTCTGTATGTATCTACATCGCCAAAGTACAAACTAGATCTATAACTTCATGATTTTCAGAAAGTGAGACAACATAATGAAGGACTTCAAAGTCATGAATGAATACCTCTCTTCCAAACTCTCCGTTCATGATATAGTATTGGCACTTTGGATTTTGTTCACTGCAAATCTTAACTTTATATTTTTAGGGCTTTATATTTTTAATTAATTATTAACAATTTCCTACAGATATTGTTTTCTTCCATCCTTTAAAACTGGTCAACCAATTTCAGATATTCATAGCATCAATAAGTAACTTTCAAAGAAATATTACATTACTGAGCAACAATTTATTAATCATAATGTATTCTAAAGAAGACAAAATTCCAAAAGTAAAGCAAGTAATTTTTTTCTGATTTATCACACATTAGAATCATAACACAGGATTGCTTTTTTGGGCCACAGGCCTGGTAGACATTTTGCCAAATTTTCACCTTCAGACTATTGTGGGGTGTGATGTGTTTCTCTTGTAGACAACATATAGTTGGATTTTGTTTCTTAATCCAGTAAGCCAATCTCTGTCTTTTAATTGGGGCATTGAGACCTTTCACATTCAGAGTTAGAATAGATATGGGAATCTGAGTCCCAGACTTTGTGATTATTGCTGTGTTTTGCACCATCTTGGGTTTCTATTAGTGTGTATTGTGATTACAGACACTCTCTTGTTTAGAAAATTTAGGCAATTAGCATCGTGTTCTTCTGAATGAAGAACATCCTTGAGAACATTCTATAACGCAGGGTTTTATCACTGAAGTATTTAATTTCTGTCACATTTAAAAATGAGTTTTGCAGGGTGTATTATTTTTGGTTGGAAATCGTTCTCTTTCAGTACTTGAAAAATATTGTTCCAAGCTCTTCTGGCCTTCATTGTCTGGTCCAAAAAATCCAGTGATTCTGTTTGGTCTACCTCTGAACATGGCTTGGGGCTTCTCCCTATATGCTTTTAGAATTCTTTCTTTAGTTTGTCTGTTAATCATTTCATATATATCTTGGTGAATTTCTCATTTGGATAGGTCTGTTTGGTGTTCTATAGGCCTCTTGGATTTGGTAATCTGGATAAATCCTGATATGAGGAAAATTTTCCTTGATAATTTCATTTAATGTGCTCTTAATGACCCCTGTTTGTTGTTCAATATTTTCTTCCAGTCCAAATACTCTCAGGATGTTTCTTCTCATCTCATCAACTACTACTTGGAAGTTCTGGTCATGCACAATAAGTTTCTTTTCTAGTCTGTCCTCCTTGTACTCGACATTAGTCAACCTGTCTTCATTATCTGATGTTCATCCTTTGAGAGCTCAGGTTCTATTTTCTGGTGACTTCACTCTGGTGTTAGTGTCTTCTAGGGAGGATTTGATTTAATTGGCAACATTTTTCAATTTGGGTAGCTCTGCTATGTATCTCTTTAGGAAGTCCAGCTGTTCATAAATATGGTCTTTCATTTCATGGAATTTTTCCCTTATTTCCTTATGAAAGTTGTCTCTCATCACCTGAAACTGCTCTCTGATCTCATTTCTTAAATTGTCTCTCAACCCCTTGATTGAATTACTGATCATGAAGTTAATATGTTTTTCTTGGTTTTCATCTGGGACTCCTGCCATGGAGCCCTTGGATGGGGAGCTGTGAGGCTGAGGATGGGAGCATTTACCCCTTTTCTTCATTTTCAGATACAGGGCATATGTCTTGAAGACTATGTTAATTACTATTGTAAAGGTTAGTGGAGATTCTTATGGGTGTATTTCATTGGGCTCAGGTGCTAGTTGGGAAGCACAGCTCAATGGCTTCCAGTCCAATCAATGAAGAAACGTGAGCCTACAGGTGCATAAACTGAACAATTTCAACTAAAGCAATTATAATTATGATTAGCCCCTATAGGAGAGGTTTTCTTCCATGAGAACTCTCACAATACATTAAGATAGCCAACAAATACACATATTGAAGAATGACCTTCACTTCAGTTAGCAGGTCCTCTGTAGATGGGGGGGAAGAACAATCTAGAAATACAAGGAAATGGGGTAGGGAGGTAGTGTGGAGCTCCTGACTTAGAAAAAACAAGTAAAAGGTGTTAGCATGGATTCAGCTATTCAATTAGGAAGAAGGAAAAGATAAAAATGGGATGTGAGTAGGTTAAAGGCTTTGAGTGAGGAACAGAGAGAACAGCATTTAGTTTGGGAATTCAGACAGCACTGGGGAGAAGAGGTTAATCTGAGACATGGTTCATTCCAACCCAAGGACATTATGAGCTAGTTTACTATCTTAACCAATTGTGGACAGTGAGAATGTGAAGGTGGTATAGGATCTGCTGGAGACAGAAAGAACAAGGGAGAGAGAGAAAGAAAAAAGCAAAATAAAAGGAAAAACTAAAGTAAAAGGTAAAGAAAAAACAGACTCTAGGGGAAGCAGGGTTAGCAGTGGTAAAATATATAAGGGACAAAAGAGATATTAATAAGATTTGGGAGATCGCATAATGATAGAAGCATGTGTAGGTAAAATAGTGGGGTCAAGCACATTATACTTCCAATAACTAAATGTGCTGACCAGAATCCTTCTTTTCAGGAGGCAGGACAAGGAAATGAACTAACACACAAAGACAAAAACTAAAACAGGAACAGAAAAAACAGAATAAAAATAAAAAAATAGAGAAAAAAAATTCAGAAAACAAAAGAAAAAAACAAAAATAGCTAGTATTTTTATATGTCCATGAACCAATAAACTGTTCCAGCTATTGTACCAATACACATTGAGAATAGGAGAAAAACAGAAGACAATAAAGAAAAAAATGTATATATGTACGCAAAATCAGATAAAAAGTAAAAAATTCTTAATGAAAACTTGGAACTATAGATAGTACGGGTGTCTATGAGTTCTTTGAGAGGACCTGTTCACTTTCCTTCTGGGTTTCAATACGAATGTCTCTCAGCCTGTGGTTAGGTGATCCACAAAGAGGACTAAGGTATCCTCAGACTCCTGGGATTTCTAGGAGGAGCTTCCAGTGAAGAGAACTGGAATTCCCTGAAGTTTGCCAGCCCCCCAGGGGAGCTGAAAGCCAAACAACTTAATGAGCAGGGAGTATGGATGATTTCTATTCTCCCTCTGCTGGGAGTTGCATACACTGTCTCTTGTGGCAGAAGACTGAGAGCCTTTAACTTGTCACATGATCCTTCTGGCTGAGGGGGAGGTCGACAGGTCAAGGAATTGCTCCCTTTTATTCCACAAATCAATGACCCCCTAAGCAAGATGGAGCCTGGGCCTGAGCAAGGCCATCTCTTCCTGGATCAGACTTTGGTCAGTGGCCATATCCTGATGCAGTTTTCAGAGGCTGCTCTAAAAAGCCAGAGAGAACTGTCTCCTAGAGCTGATAATGAAGGCAACTCAGCTTTCTCGCTGGGCAGCCTGTTCCACTGGACACCTCTGTGGGCTGCTTCCCAGGACAGCTCTTGCCCAACGCACTGTACAAGCTGGGTGAGTGTCTGAAAATTCCTTTACCAAATGCTCTGTTTTTATAAAGCATGGAATCCCAGCAGTGATGATGTTGCTGGCTCTGTTGTTCAGCTTCACCCCTGTTCCCAACCACTTGCTGCAGCTGCTTGCGCCCTGCCCACCAGTGGAATGTTAACAAAGCCAAACTGCTGCATCCCTGGTGGGAAGGATAAAATCCCTTTTTTCTGGATAGGAATCTCCTAGGACTCAGCTCCTCAAAAAAGCTTCACAAACTAGCTCTATAAATTCATAAATATATTCCCCAGAACGCACCTCAAAAAACTGAAGATAAACTGGGCTTTTCCCATGCAGACGTGGAGCCACAGGAAAAGCTGCTTCTCCTTCAGCTCGCCATCTTCCTTTCTCTTGCTTAGTTTTTTGTATATTCTGGATATTAGCCCTCTGTCTGAGGTGTAGCAGACAAAGATTTTCTCCCATTTTGTTGGGTCTCTCTTGACACACTTCACTAATTCTTTAGCTGTGCAAAAACTTTTTAGTTGAATTGCATCCCATTCATTTATTCTTGACTTTACTGCTTGAACTAGGGGAGTTTTGTGAAGGAAGGTGCCGAGGCCTATGTCCTGTAGTGTTGATCCTACTTCTTTTTCAAATAAATTTAAAGTTGCTGGCTTAATATACAGATCTTTGAACCATTTTAACTTTTTGTATAGAGAGAAAAGTGATGATCCAGAATAAAGATAGTCTGTTTAACAAATGGTGATGGACAAATCATCACTTTTCATGTTCATGCTGGTTGCTCTCCTACATGGAATGTGAACAACAGGACTTGCATCCTTCCGAAGGGATATGAACAGATGACTCCAGGAGAACCTCAAAACAGCAGTTTTCTATTTTCACCCACTACTACCTCTGCCATTGTCCTCATGGCATTCCTGGCCTAGCTGGTGGTGGAAACACGCTGAGTAGACTCAGTTTACACATGACATCCCACTGGAGGACATCAACCATCTGAGCACAAATGTGCATGAGCCCAGCCAAAACCAAAAGAACCAGGCTTAAATCACCAACCCACAACTCCATGAGCCAAACAAATGCTAACTGATTTTAGTCATTAATGACAAGTTTTCTACATAATGTGACTGGGAAATAAAGATGATAAATATCTAATAAGCTAATTGCCTTCTTATCCATTATTTTTCTAGTGTTTTTTTTTTAAATTCTATAATACTTAAAGAATTTAAAGGCATTTTCAGTTAAACAGTGAAGTGTTATAGTCTATTTTGCTCATTTCTAGTTTTAAGAAAACGCACATACTTAGCAATTAATAACTTTCTATATCGCCGTTTTGTTAAATGAATAGCAAAATATTATCAACTAAAATCTTCAGTGACAATGCTTTTAAAACAGTATTATAAATTGTTAATTTTAAATGAACAGAATCATGTAAACATGATCTTGTTATTAACTGCTATTTCAGAATAACATTAATTACTTCAAACTAAAACAAGATGGCATGCATTACTAATTCCTTGAATATGAAAAGAATCACAAGTACTTTCAACTACATCAAAGTAAAAAATACATTTAAGTAATACTGTTCATTTGTACTCAACAGGAAAACCTCTGACAAATAGATTCTGAAAGATAATCTTCAAGCTCATTTAACAGAAATAAGACCATCAATAGAATTAAGCGTAATTTTAGGAAATTGGGTTATTTTAAAAACAGCTTTGTTTCTTTTTCTCATCTTGATAGTCAATTATTGGTAGCCCAGTGATAACATATCTTTTGTTCTCCAACAGCACCTAATCATAGAGCCCATGGTTTCTGAATCAATCTTGACCAACATAGGCATTATAGTACTGGGTATACACTGAATTTAAGTTAAACCAAATATAGTAACATAACAACAATCTCTCTGCTTACAATTCTACTTGTAACTTTCCTAAAATTTGGCTTTCCAGATCACCATACAGTCCCCTATATGAAACAAAATAAAGTTCAGAATTACAGATACTTACAGAAATTTATTAAACTTCAGATGTTACCACATTGAGCAAATAATTAGTTTCTTAATGATACAAGCATAACTATGTGAAACAAAATGAAATTAGGTACCTTCTCTACTTTTTGCCAATGCTACTACCAAAATAATACATTTTATAAAGGTATGTGTAATATCTATAAATTCATATCTATACACAAACATATTAGTTTTCCAGTGACCACAACAAATTATCACAGACTAGGTGACATGAAGAGCAGGAATTTGTTTCCTCCCAGTTCTGGCGGCAGATGTCCAACATTTTTTTAATGAAAATGAAAAATTAATTTATATCAGATTCCTAAATATGATATTATTTAGGAACATAATAAATATATTATTAATTAAATTTCCTTAGCACAGCTTTTGGTATGTTTTTTTCTTTTTTTTATTTGATTGACATGATCTTAACAACTAGGAAAGGTTCACAGTCAAACTATCAAGAACAGCAACTTAATGACAGAATAAGCCAATACTGGTGCCAGACCATGGTTCCATGTTTCACTTTACTTAAGCCCCAAGCTAACTAGACTTCTCATAGAAGTTGGAGGTTCCCCTCGGATTAGATTCACCCATACATACCTTCTCCCTCGGGTCACCTTGATGTCCTTCCTATTCCCTTCACACCTCCCTACCCCCCTCCCTAAATCCCCCAGGAGTCTTATTAGCACAGTTTCCCATGATCATGTAAGAACCCCTGGATAAATATGTATATGTACTTTGGTTACTGATGGTCTGATAATATTTCCCTCTCATGTGTATCTCTATATATTCAATAAAATAAAATAAAAGAATTAAGATGCCAGCTGGGTTTCTTTCTTCTGGGGCCTCTCTACCTGACTTGTAAAAGGCCTTCTTCTAGTGTAATCTTCCTTTGCGGGGAGTCTTAATATAGTACTAGAAGAACACTAGTCAGATTGGAACAAGATCCATAGCTATGATCTCATTTTAATTTTGTCACCTCTTGAAAGGTCTTTTCTCTGAGTACATTCATACTTTGACGGTAGCTCAAACTATGATATTTGGAGAGATACAACTTGGTTCATAATGCTATAATAAGAGAGGAATCTCTTATTTTTTTAACTAATTTTTTATTTAGTTTCCTATGTGGCTTTCAGTGCTCTGAGACTTCATTGTCTATGTGGCACTGGGATTTGAACATGCGTACTTGTGCATGCCAGGCAAGTGCCGTAACCTCTGAGCTACCATGCCAGCCCTGAGGAATCTCTCACGTTGAGATATATGTTGAGATCATAATAAAAAAGTCATTGTAAAGGATAAAATAAACCTACATGCAGAAATTTACACCCTTTTCACTTACAAATAGAAAAAGGAAAAATTATCAATGACAAAATTTTCCATTAGTAAATTGAACAAGCACATGAAGATTCAGAGAAAATTATAATTTACATACCAAGTAATGGATCAATATCTTTTCCCAAAAGCCTCTTAATAATAATATGAAGACAAAAATTAATGTAGAAATAATATAATGGATACAGACTACAAAAGGAAAAAAAAATATTAGGTTTCATTTCCTGACTACATGCCTACCTGAGCTTGGTGTCACCTAAGACGTTGTATTTAAACGTACCAAGATCTCTAAGCACAGGTCAGCTCCTCTAGTCAAGTTAGATTTTCTCAAACTCAGCATTTCTTTCCGTAGCCATGGAGGAAGGTAGTGACTTTTCCCTTCCAACTTGTTCTGAGGGTTGAAACTTGTGGAGCTTGTCATGGCATCAGCAAGATCGCTGATGGAATCATCAGAGGAGGAAGTCTGCAATTGGCAGGAGATTGTTCCACCTCACGCCTGGGAGATGAGAATGTGGCGCTTGTTGCTGCTATTCCTACCTTCTATGGTCTGTAAAACTAGTATCAGTACTCTGAGTGAAAATACTAACGAGAAAGTAAAGGGAAGGTTCCAGCTTCCAAACTACTCCTAATTATCTGTGCATTTCTGGGATAGAGGTAGTCCTGTGAAGAGTCCTGTGAGTCATCACTGTAATTATTAGGAGCAATTAACTGGCAATTTTGTTGAGGCTCAATCTTGAATATTTGCCACAGTCACAAGATAAAATGACAAAACTGCATTATTTTGCTATTACATCTTAAACTTCCTCAACATTCACATCTTTCCATTACTTTTTCTTAGTAAATGTGGATCTTAATTCTGACAAAACTCTACATGCTCAGGTAATTATATTCTAGTGTGAGTATATGAAAAATCTCAAATGCTGCCAGTTGACATTACTAACAATTGGTTTCCTATTGTGCAACCTGGAAAAATGTCTCACAGCGATGTTTTCAAATTGCTTCATGCAAAGATCTTGCTAATGTAAGGATTGTCAATAGCTCTTTATGACTTTATTTTGGAAAACTTTTCACCTCCCAACATCGTATCTAAACTTTTGCGTTCCTTTTTACGAATTTCTTATTTTTTTCAAATTTTATGTATTTCATACTTTATCTTAAATTACAGATAAATTTCTTCATGGATACTGCATACTTTTCTCTATGCTTTAGTCTTTGTCACAATATTAAATATTTAATACATCATTCCCTACAAAAGACAAATACCTCAGCATTGACTTATATACAATTTTACAATGAAATAGACATGTTGTTCTAATATGTCTTATAAATAACGCATTTTTCTTGTGAAGAGAAGTAAAATCAAGGAATTAAGTAATTTTGCTTAAAAAGTATTTAGCTATTAAATAGATATGTCAGAAAATGGATTTATGGGTATTATTCTAGGCTTACACTAGACATACTGAAAGCATGGGGCTATTGATAGAACTGCAATAAGAATGATTTAATTCCACAGTTCTGACTTAGGCAGAAAAATTTTTTTTTTTCAATTCATTTTGTGAAAGTTGTTAGTGAATATAGTAGCTAATGACCTGAAGACAAATCCTTGACAACCTGATTTTGTGCTAATTGTGTGGAAAAGTATTTCTAGCTTTTAAAAATGCAACAGTCTGCATTGCTATAGGGAATTTATCTTCCCTATTTGAGCTGTTCTACTCAATTTTCCTCAAGGGCACTAAATCATACTGAATGAATCATCCTGCCTTCACATCATATCTGAAATCAAGGAAAATTCTCAAGAGGCAATGTTGGGGATTAAACATTGTCATTCTATTTACATTTATTTGACATTAAAATGAAAACTAAGTCATAAAATTATTTGGATTAAGAATATGAATATTTCAACATCTCATTTTCATAAAATTCAGATTTAACAGTATTATTTTATTTTACTTAAAAATCTTATTTTACATTTATCTTCTTTAAAATATCTTTCTTAACTATTAACTGAACGAAAAAATACCAGACATTAAAATAAATGCATACTTCATTAAGTATGCTTATTAAAGTAAAGCAAGTGTTTTAACAACCTTAAGCTGAAAAATATTAAATTGAAATATGTTAAAGCATGAAGTTGAAAACTATACACATGAATGGTTTTTGCAAGGATATATGCTATTGACTTTAATACGATCATAAAAGGTTATTTTGAAAGGCTAAATCCTTCAATTCATAGCACAAAATGGACTTGACAGAAATTTATATATTAAGTACACACACGATTTTATATAAATATAAATGTCCCTCAGAGACAGATAAAGTTTCAGTTTTTACATTAGACTTTCCTCCCTTTTCAACCTTTAGCTTTTAATTTTATTACATTATTCTCATATGACAAAATTTCTCTACTTCACCTTTCCTATCCTCATAAAAATCCATGGTACCTTTAATGTTCCTAATGTGTGACTTTTCAGTGTACTTAAACTATATTAAGATATTAAAGATCTTTTAAAAATTATATCTATAGTGTTTTTATTTTCATAAACACAATTTCCTATAAATTCCATTATTCTTGCTTTTTCCATTCAAAGTTGGATTTTTAAAGATATATCCATTTTCCCATGAAAGTAAAATCTACTAGATACATGTCATTTGTTACACATGTTGATATGTATATGTATATATACAAATACAAATATCACATTTTTAAAATATCTCCACTGATGAAACTACAAATTGCCTAATCCTCTTTGCTACTCACAATTTTAACAATATGATGAATGTCTTTATTAACACATTCTTGCAGATTTAGGAATGGCTTGGGGGTATATATAAGCTATATGTAGCAGCTATTATTAAAGTTTCCAATCTATATTTGTAAGTATTTACTTCGCTTGCAGAGTTGAATGAGTTCCATTTACAATGCAGACAATCATTCACACATTTACTAAAAATAAAGTATTTTGTAGACAAACAACAACATAATCTTCCTTTAATAGTCCTATAATTTTTCAGCTGTGGTAGTATATGCCTAAAATCCCAGCAGCTCTGGAGGCAGAAACAGGAAGATTCCAAGTTCAAAGCCACCCACAGAAACTTACCAATGCCCTAAGCAACTTAGTGAGACCGTGTCTTCAAACAGGCTGTGGAAGTGGATTAGTGATTAAGCACCCGTGAGTTCAATCCCTGGTACTACTACCACTATTAAAAATAATAATTGAATAATCTTATGTAATATATTCGTGAAAACCAAGTCTGATAATCCATAGCAAGTAGGTTTACTAGGTTTATTCAACTAGAAATAGCATTGTATTTTTTCTCCCCATTGCCAGGGTAGTAGCTCCTATAAAACATTTTTTTCTTTAAAATGTTTAACAGATTAATACTTATTATGTGTTTAATATTGCATATATGTTCCCCATTCTTCTATACACAGTTAACTCTGCCTGTAGAAACATTAGTAATCAAAAACATTTCACTTTTGCTTAACCAAAGTAACATTAAAAATGGTGTATGTGGAAACCTTTTTTTTTTTTCTTCTAATTTTCCCAAATTTGTGGTTACAAAACATGTGTCTTGGGCTGGAGTGGTGACTCAGCGGTTAGGTGCTTGCCTGTCATGCACAAGCACATGGGTTTAAACCCCAGCACCACATACACAACGAAGTTTGCAAGCAACAAGAGCCAAATAAAAAACTAAATAAAACTTATTATCTCTTTTTAAAAAGTCTCTTTTTTAATGTTATAAATTATAGCTTTACTTTTTTGCATTTGAGGATTTAACCTACATGAAGCAATACCTTATCTAACATTGGAATCTAGCCTTCAAAATATTTAAACTGAGCCAAATTGCCATTGGTAATCTATGAAAAAAATATATATTTTCTCATGCCCCAGTATACTGTTAGCAAATATGAACTAACTATATGTACAGAGATGTTTAGATATGTTATTTCATCACAGGCACTACATATTTTGATAACATCTAATAAGTATATAAACATATACACAGTATACATTTGCTTTCCATTTTAGAATTATGACAAATGTATTCAACTATATGTTGAGAAAATTACAAAATAGGTTTAAATTTTCAAACTTTTTCCTAGAGGAGAAAGATGGTGGAGTAGAGGGAGCAAACATGTCGAAGCAACTCCTCAACGTCAGTACTACAAAGTGGTAAGAAAGCTTTTCTGTGAGGTGAGTAGCTAAGGGAAGACACTGAAATGTAATAGTACACAGTAAAAATAAATTTAAAAAACTTAGATGCAGAAATTCAGTTTCCCCAACATAAGAAATAATAACTAAGAGAAGCACCAGCACAGCTGCCACTAGTGGTTGGAAGGGGGAGTTATAGTACAAGCAGAAAAACGTGACAGGTGAACCGACAGATAAAGAACTTACTGCAAGGAGGAGGAGCAAGAAGAGAAAGAGCAAGAAGAATAAAAACTAACTTATATATAGGTAAGCTGATTTTAATGGACTGAGACAGTGAGGGAGGTAACTTGGTGAGCGACTCTCTCCCTTACTCCCTGGCAAATGCTCCCGGGCAGTGAAACCAGCTGCTGGAATCCCTGGGAAAAGGGCACCACAGCTATATTCCATATCCCTGGTAAGCCCACTGCCACACCCATTCCCCTAAGTATCTTGAAGAGAAAATTGCTGGAATACCCCAGTGCCTGCCACCTCCCCCCGTCCCCAAACAACTATACCCCTGTCTTAGAGCTCCTCAGAGGAAAGGTCACCTGCATTCTGAAGTGCCCACCGTGCCTTAGTGCTCCTCAGGGAGAGCATGTGCCCATTCCATGCAGCCCACCCCACGCCCTACTCAGTCCCTGAGTGAACAGCAGTTACTGCACTTGCCTGAGCAAACTGGCGACAGACTAGATGGGAGTACGTGATCCCTGACAACAACAAATGCAATATTTTTTAAAAATCCCTAAAGAGATGGAAATAGGCATAATTTTTTTTGTGTTTGATCTGGAGTGTTCAGCTTCAACACCCTTAAGGAGAAAGTCCACATTTCCACAGGGTCACCTGGTAGCATCTGTACTCCAAGACAAATACCTGGTACTTTGTACTCATGAAGATAAATCTGAAACTGATGGAGATTTTATCCCTATGCCCAAGAAGCAGATTTTCCAAGAGACACTAGAAATATGGACAGGGCAGTGACTGACATTCCCATTCCCAACTCTAATAGGTGGAGAGGATTAACTTTCAAATGCTCACTCACACCACAGAGTTAAAATATTCAGTCAAGTCTAAATCTCAATTACTTGAATCTTCAACTTAAAACCTGATCCAACCTCCAGCCACAGAAAAATACAATTTGTCAACACCCTTGTGCTAACCCTCCACATACAGATCTACTACAACCAATTGTGACACACAGCGACAAAGTATGGCAGGTAAGTGAGGAACTCAAAGTTGTTGGGCTATATAATCTCCAACCCTCACCCCAAGGGCTACAAAGCCAAAAGAAAATATGAAGAATGAGCATCCATCCCCGACAGCAGTCTTGACCACCCCACGAGAAAGAAACTTTTTATTTCTCATCAAGACTTTTCTTCTTCTTCCTCACTTTTCTTCTTTATTCTATTCCCACTTTTTCTTCTTTTGTTCCACCATATTCCAACTTTTATTTTTAATTTACCTTCTTTCAAATTTTAACTAAAAATTTTCCCCAAAATCTCTCATCATTATAAAGTATTATTTTTCACTTGTTATACACTATACACTACTATGTGTGTGAATATGGATGTGTGTGCAGTGTATATTCAATAGACAGGTTCCAAAAAAATATAGGTCACAATTACAGTTACATATATAAAGGATATGCCAGAAATTTTTCTTAAAGTTTATATTTATGTCACTACCATTTGTGCTATTCTATGCTCCCATTCTCACTAAAAGGGGCTGGTAAGACATTGGGACACTTCAAGTTTTTAGAGTAGAAATGCTGTAACTTAATCAGGAAAGAGGATTCCCCTGGATTCACCATTGGAGAACACTGAAACCCTCAAGCAACCTATCACAGAAAGCAAAATTGAAGCAGCAATCAAAGCTTTCCCAAAAAAGAAAGGCCCAGGTACGGATGGATATATGGCAGAATTCTACCAAGCCTTCACAGAAGAGCTAACACCGATCCTGTACAAGATCTTCCATGAAATTGATAGAGAGGGATCACTCCCACTTTTCATGAAGCAAATATTACACTGATTCCAAAGCCCAACAAAGACACATCAAGGAAAGAAAACTACACACCAATTTCCCTGATGAACATAGCTGCAAAAATCCTTAATAAAATTTTAGCTAATCGGATACAAAACCACTTTAAAAAGGTAATACATTATGATAAAGTGGGCTTCACTCCAGGAAAACAAGTCTGATTCAACATAGGCAAATCAATAAATGTAATTCACCACATAAACAGAAGAACAAAAATCATATAATCATCTCAATTGATCCAGAGAAGGCATTTGATAAAATTTAACACTACTTTATGCTCAAAACAATGGAAAAGATAGGGATCAAGGGAAGATTCTTTAACTATGTCAGATCCATTTATGACAGACTCATAGTCAACATTATCCTCAACAGAGAAAAACTGAAAGCATTTACACTGAATTCAGGTACTAAACAAGGCTGATGGCTCTGCCCTCTCTTGCTCAATATAGTCCTTGAAACCCTTGCCAGAGCTATCACACAAGACAAGGAAAACAAAGTATTCACATAGGAAAAGAGGAAGTTATCTCTATTCGCTGATGACATGATTCTATAAAACCCAGTAACAGCAGCCAGAAAACTCCTAGAGTTTATAGGTCTTTTTAGCAAAGTAGCTGGCTACAAGATCAACTCCAGCAAATCACTAGCATTTTTTACTCCAGCGACAAATATGCAGAAGAAGAAATCAGGAAATCTCTCCCATTCACAATTGCTTCAAAAAAAATGAAATACTTGGGCATTAACCTTACCAAGGATGTTAAGGACCTCTACAAAGAAAACTATCAAACACTATAAAAAGAAATTACAGAAGACCTGAGTAGATGGAAAAACATTTTGTGCTCATGGCTAGGCAGAATCAATATAATAAAGATGGCCATTCTACCCAAAGCCCTATACAGATTCAATGCAATCCCCAGCAAGATACCTATGGCATTCTTCAGAGATATAGAAAAATCAATTCTCAAGTTCATATGGAATAACAGAAGACCCAGACTAGCCAAAACACTACTCTTTAGTAAGGAAGAAATAGCAGGTATCTCAATCACTGACCTGAAATTATACTAGAGAGCTGCAGTAGCAAAAATAGCATGGTAATGGTATCAAAACAGAACTGAAGACCAGTGCAACCGAATAGAAGATCCTGAGACAAACCCTCAGATCCTTAACTATTTGATATTTGATAAAGGGGGCAAAAGCGTAGTGTGGAAGATAGCCTGTTCAACAAATGGTGTAGGACAAACTGCACATCCATATGTAGACAACTGAAGCTGGATTCTTATATTTCACCCTGCACAAAAATTAAATCAAAACAGATTAAAAACCTGGATATTAAGCCAACAACTATAAACTTACTAGAAAAAGAAGGGTCATCACCACAGCATATAGAAGTCAGCAGCTACTTTCTTAACAAAACTCCTATGGCTCAAGCTTTAAAATCAAGAATAAATGAATGCGATGCAATTAAACTAAGTGGTTTTTGCACAGCTAAAGACCTAGTCAAGAGCATCAAGTGAGAAGCTACGGAATAAGAGAAAACCATTGCCTGCTACACCTCGGATAGAGGGCTAATATCTAGAATATACAGGGAACTAAACAAAGTCCAAACTCACAAATAATCCAATCAGTAAAAGGGTAAAGATCTCAAAAGGAACTTCTCTCCAGTGGAAGTCCAGAAAGCCCATAAATATATGAGAAAATGCTCTACATCATTAGCTATAAGAGAAATGCAAATCAAAACTTCAATGAGATACCACCTCACTCCTGTTAGAGTTGCTAAAATGAAAAATTCTAACAATAACTGAAGGGGCTGTGAGAAAAAGAAGAACACTGTAACACTGCTGGTGAGACTGCAAACTGGTTCAGCCACTATGGAAAGCACTATGGAGAATCCTCAAAAAATTAAGGATGGAACCACCTTACGACCCAGCTATCCCACTCCTGGGAATTTTCCCAAAAGATTTAGAATCAGCGTATTATAGTGATGTGGCTTCATCAATGTTTATAGCAGCTCAATTTACTATAGCTAGATTATGGAACCAACCCAGATGCCCCTCACTTGATGAGTGGATACAAAAGCT
>PVKS010040665.1:0-16501 GCA_004027875.1 Aplodontia rufa
AGTCCATGATACTCTCCATTTCTGTAGGAAACCTCTTGACTCTTTTGATTGTTTCCTTGGCAGTACAAAAGCTTTTTATCTTTATGACATCCCATTCACTGATTTTTTACTTTATTTTCTTCACTTTCGGAGACCTGTTGAGAAAGTCTTTGCCTACTCCTAAATGTTGAAGTGTTGGACCAATTTTTTCTTCTATCAATTGCAATGTAACTGGTTTGATACCAAGCTCCTTGATCCATTTTGTCAATCCTCACTCTTGAGGGCTCAATTCAAACATTTTCTCCGGGCGATCCTGCCTGGCCAGCCTAGCTGAAGTAGTTTTGTAACTTTTCCTAACAGCATCACTTACCCCCCTTAGTATATTTCGTATTCTTCAAAACAGGGGTATTTTAGCAATTTATAGTGATAAATATTTATTGAATGAACATGTATTACAGTTACCAGACACCCATGGGTTTTCTGGAGATGTCTATGACTAAACAGATTAGGTTTGACAAATGGTTTGACAGCACTTTTTTTTTTATATACTGGCGATTGAACCCAGGGAAGCTTTACCACTGACCTGCATCCTCACCCCTTAGTATCGTTTCATTTGCAATCCTCCTGCCTCATCCTCCTGGGCCACTGGGATTACAGGTGTGTACCACTGCACCCAGCTTTGACAGCAATTTTTAAATTTATTTGAAAACATGGCACATGACAGTTCAGTGCCTAGTATTAACTTTATTAACATAATACTTATATTTGTGTTAAAAATTTTTTAAAAGAGGGAAACAGAGAGAGAAAGAGAGAATCAATTTTTTATTTATTTCATCTGGTTTTCATTTCCCCAACACTTAGTTGTGTATGTTATGCTGGGGTTTGAACCCAGGATCACATGCATGCCAGGCAAGTGCTTCAGTCTCTCAGCCACCGCTCCAGCCATTTTTTGTTAAATTAACTTGAACTCAATTACCACCAAACCAGTGAAACGTAGCAAAGTCACATGGCCAAAGAATCCCATGTATTGCGCCAGACAGTGACCCAGGAAAGAGTTCATAATGATGGGTAGAGTTGCCAATGTCATTCCGCACTTCCTTTCTGGAAATACAAGATGATAGCAGGGCCCGGGGAATATGGTGCTACCCAATAAAAGCCAGAGCGCATTACAGGGGCATAACAGCGCAGGGCTGGCTGAAGAGTGATTGAAGGGTAATGGCACAGCAGTCTGGGGCTTGATGTCACATTGAGACTGGAGGCTGTTAGGATAGTTCCCTTCTGTAACATGTTTAATAGCTGTGCTTAGTGAATTGACAGCCACTCTGTTTAATATTGACAAGGAGAAAATTAAAGTTTCCCTGATTCCTTTTTTGGGGTGTATGGGGGGGTCATACATGAATAACCTCTTGAGTCTTAGCAGTTAGTTAAAATTCATATTTCCCTTGTCAGGTTTTTAGCAGCTGTGAAGATCAGGTTAATGTAAGTCTCCCCTCCCTTTGGCCTCTTGGCTAACTAGCAAGCTATATTTGCATTTCTTTTTATATCCTTTTTTTTCCCCTCTGTCCCTTTGACATAGTGTCAGAAACAGCATATTATCTTCGCAGATGTTCCATGTGGGAAGGTGTCTGCTCTTATATAAATATAAAGACATAAAGCGACACTGCATGTATTCAGCCCTTTTAATGACTTAAGGTCAAAGACTTGGGGGAGTTGTTCCCTCCCTACCCCCACCTTGGAGAAATAAGCATCAATAAAAAAAGATTTGTCAACTACTAGGAGTTTGAAAGGGTTCTAATCCTGGTGGAATGGAAAGTTCCAAGCATTGTGAAACTGTTTTCCATCCGTAGAGATTCACTCACAGATGCTGAACCAGTTGCTTGACTCTCAGGGAAAGGAAGACTCGCTTCGACTTTGGTATATTTTTCGCACCTGGGAAACCACCTGACAATGGCTTCCCTCCATTCCCTTCTCTCCTCAACTCTGTAGAATGTTCAAATCTTGGAACTGTGAAAATAGACAACCTTTACTCAAACCCTCTCTCCCTGTCTCTTCTTGATCCACGGTGTACAGGGAACTGCAGGGAGAAGCACTAACTGGCAGCTGTCGCCACAGAGCTTCTCTCCAAACTGCAGAGGAATAACTGAATGGGAAATTCAGAGTTATCTCCAGGTTCCCCAGCCAATGCCCTGGGAACAGGCCCGGTCACCACCCTGTAGGAGAGATGAGAACTGAAGAGCAGGATATGAATTCTTCTCACCTTAAAGAAACCCAGGAGAGAGACTCTCCTAAGGTTTATAGGAAATTTGTATCTGACCCAAGGGTCAGAGAATAGCTTACTATGAATTTTAATTGACTGCCAAGTAATTGCTAATTCATCTCCAACTCAAGGAAAAAAAGTTAAAGAAATGAATTTAGCAGGAAGATTTTTTCTTTCTTTTCTTTTTCTCCTTCCTTCCCTCCTTCTCTCTTGTCTTCCTTCTTCCCTTCCCTCCCCTCCCTCTCTTGCCGTTTTCTCCCCTTCTTCCTTTCTTCTCTTTCTTTCTTTCTCCTCCCTCCCTTCATTTCTTTCTTCCTTTCTTCTTTCTTCGAATATGACACTACAGCAGCTGCTGAGAGCCAAACAGGAGATGGTAAATAAACATACGGAGTTAGCATGTGTTCATTTTCAGAATGTTCTGCTTGAAGAAGGGTCTGGGAAACTGCGTGCTGCATCTTGGACTATAACTCTTTGATGCTGACAAGTTATCCTGCTACTGCCTCAAATAAGCCAAACCAATTTTGTGGTCCCATGAGACAAGGCAGAGTGGGTGGGAGATGCTGAAAAGACAGGGCACCAGAGACCGGTTGTACCACGTCAGTCAAGGGAAATGAACACCAACCAGGTGCAGTGGTGCCGTGCCTGTAACCCCAGCTACTTGGGAGGCTGAAGTAGGAGAATTTCAAATTCAAGGCCAGGTCCTGTCTCAGAACAAGATAAAAAGGACTGGGTAGTGGTGGAATACTTGCTTAGCATGTGCAAGTCCCTGAGTTCAATCCCCAGGGGCACCACACTAAATAAATAAATTCAGAAATGATTTTTTTAAAAAAGAAACCAATGTCAATCAGCCTTTAGTTTGAGAGACTGGAGTCCCAGGTCCTGGACCTCCTTTCTCATCCTTGAGGACTTCAGAGGATCTATTTTTGTCCTTATCCATTACTCTCATTTCTTCCTTTCTAATTTTTTTTCCTGACTTTGCTCAAACTCATATTTTCCTTCTTTCTCCTACCTGATGTCCATACATATATAACAGAAAATACATTTAAACAGTTGTAGCTGTACCATCGAACATCCAACATCTGTAACAAAATTAACATTCTTTCAGGGAATCTATGGTACTTGAGAGATAATGCTGTCTGTTCATTCAGCTTACAGTCCCAGTCACCTTTGAGCTTGTCTTCCTCAAGCTAGAAAGAAAAATGTTCAGACTGGAGCAGTGGCTCAGCAGTTGGAGCTGGCCTGGCATGCACAAGGACTTGGGTTTAAACCCCAGCACTATGTACACAACTAAGTGTTGGAGAAACAAAGGCCAGATGAAAAAATAAATGAAATTGATTCTCTCTCTCTCTCTCTCTCTCTCTCTCTCTCTCATTCTCTCTTTTAAAAAATAAGTAAAAGAAAAATGTTGAACTTCCCAACTTCCCTGTGGCTAGGGGAATCCTGAGCTCCTGGCTAGAAACCCGTGTGTGACTTAGCAGGTCTGCCCTTAGGCGACTGTAGTCCAGCTGGCAGGTCTCACGGGAGAGCTGGCGCGCCTCCACCACTGCAGTCTCTGAAGGGCATTTCAGGCAAAGGCCCAGGACTCCTTGTGGGTCATGCTCTTACGAACATTTGCGTTCCTAGGCCGGGAGCCTCCATTGGGAAGACCCAGAGAACCTCGAAGATACTTTTCTCTACTCTGACTCAGTAGTTTTCCACTTTTAAACCTCCCTCACTCCCTCTTTCTCCTGGGCCCCAGGACCACAAAACTCACTAAACTGAAGGAGTCTTTTTTTTTCAGGAGTCCCCTCAAGAATGAGACACCCCCACAACTGTGCTGATCCAGCTGACCCTTGAGCTGGGAAGATGCATCCATCATTCCAGGTGGGAAAATGAAACGGGGAGTGGGCATTCTATTGCAGTAAGTGATTAAAGGCTTGACTGTCACTTTACTTCCTTGTTGCTTTAATTGTTTACTCTGACACCTGACAGCTCAGCCCCCTCTCCAGCTCAACCAAGTTCTTGACAGAGCCATGTGACACAATTCCAGGCAATTAAATGTAAGCGGAAGTCAGATACAAGATTTATAGGAGAGGAGGGAGTGAAGAACAAATGACATTCTGCCTTCATCCTGCCAGGAATGTGGATGCAATGCCTGGAGATGTGGCAGCCATTATAGCAACTTAGCCTGATAAGCCAAGACCCTAAAGACGCAGAGAAGAAAGGCGGAAAGAGTCTGGGATCTTGAAAACATTGTTGAGCCGCTGCAATAGCCTGGGGATATCGATCTTTTTTCATCTTGTGTCTTCTGAAAATTAAACTTCCTGTAGTGCGGCTGGAGTGGTGGCTTGGCGGTTACAGCACTTGCCTGGCATGTGCAAGTACACGGGTTCAAACCCCAGCAACCCACGTACACAACTAAGTGTCAGAGCAAAGAAAGCCATACGAAAAAAAAAAACTCAATAAAAACTGATTCTCTCTCTCTCTCACTGTCCTTCTCTCTAAAAAAATAAAAAAATAAACTTCCTGTAGTGATTTTAAAATATGCCCACAAATTTATTTTTTCATGTGGCTTTCATTGCTCCTACCTGTCATTGTGTATGTGGCGCTGGGGTTCGACCTGCATCCTCGCACATGCTAGACAAGTGTGGTAACTGCCCCTAGCTTGGTACTTTAAACAAACAGAAATCACCACATACTAGCAGAACATGTAAAGAAGCCACAAGAGGGATGTCGAAGAAGCCCCGGATGTTCCAGTTCCTGGGTATTGGAATCTTCCTTGGCTCCAGACAGGTGGACAAATGAGTCTTTACATGTGCGTAGTCGCAGCCCCCTTTCAGCTGAAGTGAACTAGAGCCCTGATGAGCTCTCTATGGAGCCTGACCAAAATGCAGATTCCTAAGCAAAATGATTTTTTTTAAAGGCATAAAGTAGTGGGTGTTTGTTACAGAGTATAGGTAGCCAGGATGGCTCTGTTAACTTAAGCTGTAGTTAGGTATGGTGCTACCTACAGCCAGAAGCTTCCTGACTCATCAATCTTGCAACGATCACAAGGAGAGCCAATGCAATGTCTTATCAAGGTAATAGCAGCTGCTTCTCTAGTTTAACTACCTTCATGGCAAACCTCAATTCCATAACCTAACAAACTCAAATACAGCCTAGGGCTGATGCATTTTATTTTATATTATTTGTTTTGTTTTGGTACCAGGGGCTTAACATCCCCAGCCACATCCCCAGCCCTTTTTTAAATTTTAGTTTGAAAAAGGGTCTCACTAAGTTGCTTAGAGCCTTGCTAAGTTGCTGAGGCTAGTCTTGAACTTGCAATCCTCCCGCCTCAGTCTCCAAGCCGCTGGGATTACACGTCTGTGCCGGTCTCACATTGCCTTCTACAGGAAACATAAATATAGTATGTAACTCTTACATTAATTGTTTCTATAATTAAAATCTTGGCTAGATTGAATGTTTTTTTCTCTACTCTTATTATCAGAATTAACATTCATTCATAAAGACCTTGCTGTGTGCTAGATGCTAAAGACACAGCCGTGAACAAGACGGTTCACACGAGACCCTCTCTACATGAAGCTTACTTTCTTTGAGCGGACACACGGTAACAATGCAAATGAATATGTGAAAATGATGGTTTTAGCTAATGGTGTGTTGTGCTGAAGTCCTTGTGGAGCTGCCGGGAGATGGGAAGCAGGTGGTTGACTTCAGCTGAAATGCCAGGGAAGGCATCTTTAAGAAGGACACCTTAAAAATAGGACCTAGACGATGACAGGAGCCAGCAGTGGAGAGTTCCGGGATGCAAGTGTTCAGACCAAGTAAAAAGGTAGTGCCAAGGTCCTGTGGCCAGAGCAAGCTTGATAGGTTCCAGGAACAGGAGAAAAGCAGAGAGTGGCACCAGGCAAGTGAAGTAGGCACAGGCGGGGCCCCGGGCTCACTTAGTTCCTTACAGGTCACAGTGAGGAATTTGTATTTTATTATTCTAAGCACAAGTGTTCATCATTAGAAGTTTATAAACAGGATACGTAATATGACGCATAATATGCTTTTTAAAAAGAGCATACTGTGCCAGGTGCTGTGGCACGTGCTTATGATCCCAGCAACTTGGGCGGCTGAGGCAGGAGGATCTCGACTTTGAGGCCAGCCTCAGCAACTTAGCAAGATCCTATCTCAAAGTAAAAAATAAAGGGCTGGAGCAGTGGCTCAGTGGTTATAGCGCTTGCCCAGCATGCGTGAGTATGCAAGTTCAAACCCCAGCACCATGTACACAATGAAGACTTGGAGCAATGAAAGCCACATGAGAAACTAAATAAAAATTGTTTCTCTCTTTCTCTCTCTCACTGTCCCTCTTTCTTTAAAAAAAAAAAAAGTAAAAAATAGAAAATGGGCCACGAATGTAAGCTCAGTAGTTAAGCACCCCTGGGTTCAATCGCTGTTACCAAAAAAAAAAAAAAAGTACGCTAGAGACCACAGCAGTAATGAGGACAAGAGGACTGCAACTTGCAGACGAGTTGGTGCTGGAGCTGATGAGGCACCTTCAGCTCTGGGATAATGAGCACACATTTTGGAAGAGCCAAGGGAAACTGCTGCTGGGGTGGGAAAGGATCTCTGTTGATGGGTTGATGATGTTTGGAGGAGAAGCCACAGCAGAGGGACACAGACACCAAGAGCTTAAAGATGAAGCCAGACAAGTCCTACGTGTTGTTTCAAGCAGGTATCTAGTTAGTGCTGCTCTCTGGCTCGGCTGCAACCGGCCATGTAGCCCTCTGGCCCCATGATGTCACCCTTCCAGTCCTAGCTCCCTTTTGTTCCCAATCAATCAGAGCACTAGGATTTGTATTACTGAGGATTTACTATGAATCACTCTTGTGGGACTAGGAGGAGGCTAATGAATGCTACTAATTAACTTGCTAAATATTCTGCATAACTGGAGGATATTTGGTTGCAACTAGAAAGCTGAGGTAATTATGTATGAATCTTATTACATGGGCCACATGGGCACTGATGACTAGTTAGCTCAGATAAACGCGGTGTGGGTCCAGGCTAATGGCAACATCCCAGATTCGCGCCTGTAGCCTCCTTCTATTCTAGGGCTAGATGCTCTATTTCTTGTAGTGTAATTTAGTCACCACGTCTGGGAATACATATGACACTACTTTGTGGCATAATATCAACAAATCATGTATTCTGTGCTAGCCTGGATTTCCAGCTCTTCCTGAAGTCTGTCAGCATTCTTCCCTTAGGAAATATTTTAAGCCCATCCCCTTCTGCAATGGTACCACAACATCTTATTTATTTATTTATTATTCATTCATTCATTCATTCTTGGACCAGGGATTGAACCTCGTTACTCTTTATCTATACAGTCACATCCCCAGCCCTATTTTTTTTTATTTTGAGATAGAGTCTCATTAAGTTACTCAGTGCCTTGCTAAGTTGCAGAGGCTGGCTTTGAACTTGCAGTCCTCCTGCCTCAGCCTCCTGAGATGCTGGGATTACAGGTGTGTGTCACCTGGCATAGCATCATCTTTAAACTGCAAGAACAACTCCATCGGTTCTGTCAGCTCAGGGCTATTCCTCTTTCTATTCCAAAACTCTTTACTTCTTTAAGGAAAGAGTTTCCCTGAGGTATTGACAGAGGAGTCTGCTGTCTGAAAAACGATTTCAAGTACTCACACTCTAGCAGATCTCTACAGTGAAAAGCTGTCCCGGGTATCCATGACTGAAACATCCTCAAAAATTGTTTGCAGTATCCTTTACTCAAACCATTTCTATTGAGTGCAACCTAATAGAACTGCTCTTCCTGGCGCTGGTTATATGTAAAATGTCACTAAGCTGCACCATCTTTGATGATAATGGTGATATTCCTGGTTTTTCAACAGGAGGCAGGGAATAATTCTTCTTACTTCAGTGTAATGTTTCTTCTTTTTATAACCGGTAACTTTATAAGACTGGGGGTAAAAAAAATTCACTTGAAAACTGCCAGGTGAGGGGCTGGAGCAGTGGCTTGGCAGTTACTGCGCTTGCCTGGCATGCGCAAGGACATGGGTTCAAACCCCAGCACCATGTACACAACTAAGTGTCAGAGCAACAAAATCCATGTGAAAAAGCTCAATAAAAAAGGATTCTCTTCTCTCTCTCTCTCTTGATGTCCTTCTCTCTTAAAAAACAAAAAGCAAAAAAACAAAAAAAAAAAAACCTGCCAGGTGAAATAGCACACACCTGTAATCCCAGTGGCTCAGCAGCTGAAGCAGGAGGATTACAATCCTCAAAGCCAGCCTCAGCACCTAGTGAGGCCCTGTGTAACTTAGGAAGACCTCGCCTCAAAATTAAAAATAGAAAAAAAGGGGGCTCAGTGACTAAGCCCCACTGGGTTTAATCCGGGTACCAAAAAAAGAAGAAAGAAAAATCCAGGAAAAAATTTGCCCTCAAAATGGCAAAAGACTGTGAATATGAATGAGAAAGCAAACAGGAAGGGAAGTGAAAGGCTAACAACCCAGGTTGAACAATCAGAAGGAGGGGCCCGCATCGTTAGATGAGTTTCTGAAGGCCAAGTACCCCTTTGCCCCGGACGAGCACTTTGCTGGACTAGAACAGGAAATCAATAATGTTTGTGCAGTAAAACTGCCTGAATGCACAAAGGATTGAAGGGATTGATAAAATGAAAGCAAGAAACCATATAACCCACTGCTGACAGTCCACAGATTTGTTTCTGTTGAATTAAAAATCTTCAGCACTCTTGAAGGTGTTCACCTGATTAGAATTTACTATAGCTGTGGATATAAAATGTGAAATTATAAAAGCGTGTCAGGTTCCCTACCATTTTAAAAATGGATATAAATCACAACCCACCGCCCCTCTTTGTATATGAATTTCTGAGTTCACTCAGGGTTCTATCTATGGGACCACTTTCAATATTCTAATGGCTACAGTACTTGGGTCACCCTGCTTTATACTGGAAAAGACAGAGGAAGAGCTTCTGACCTGGTGTCTGCAGCCTGGTGCCAGCGCTGTCATGGGGCACAAGAAACCATTACCAACCCATTTTAATTACAGTCTCTGGAAGAAGAGGCTGAACCCTTTCTGATTGGGAGAAAGCCTGGTTTCTTTATCTTATTAACAATAACATATCCCAGCGCTCCAGTAATTACAGACCTATTCCTGAAGCAATCAAATTGCTTATTTGAAAGAAAGACTGTTTCTCTTCCCTAATGAATGCAAAGGGTCCCCCAGAGCCTGAAGGTGACATGTATGAAAGCCCCACTGTAACAGTGAAAAGCCATCATAAATAAATGACACAGAGCTGCTCTGTTCTTAAAAATCACTGCATGATCAATTTGAGAGACAGGCATAGAGATGGGACTCGGGAGATTTTGTTTTAATTATTCTGCCCGAAGGAAAACGATACTTTGTTCTTTGCTGGCGCTATTATACAGTGAAGCTTAAAGAGACTGGGAAAACATGATCCTCTTCATCTTTCTTTAACCGCAGGCAGATACAATTGCCCTCATTTTTTTAGAGGGAGAAACTGAGATGAAGATAGATGGGCATTTTTGATCTTAGTAGGATGTTTAAAGGATTGCATATTATCATATCCAACAGATTTTAATGCCTCTCTCCTACTCAACTGCTCTGATAATTGTATGCATTTAAAAATCTACCAAAAGGGAGAAATGAACAGAAGGCTGTGAAAAAGGTGAACTTTTTATTTTAGAAATTACCAACTTCATAACATATTTTTTTGTTTTGCTTCTGTGGTACTGGGGATTGAACCCAAGGCTTGATGCACCCTAGGCAAATGCTCATGAAAGACACAGCTATATCAATGTTCATAGCAGCTCAGTTTACAATAGCTAAATTATGGAACCAACCCAGATGCCCCTCACTGGATGGATGGATCCAAAAACTGTGATGTATATGTATACAATGGGGTTCTACTCAGCTATTAGAACGATTTCATGGCTTTTGCAGGTAAATGGGTGGAAATGGAGAAAAATCATGCTGAGCAAAATAAGCCAAACCCAGAGACTTAAGGTTCGAATGTTTTCTCATTTGCATAAGCTGGAGTAAAACCAAGGACAGGGTGAAAGTTAGACAAGTTTATTTACTAAACACACCAAATTTGAAGAATAACATAATCTGGGGAAATTATAGCTATGAAGTGTGGTGGTGGGGAGAGGAGAGAGGGAGGCTGGAGAGGGAGGGAAAAGGGAGCTATTAATTCTGCGTGGTGTACTCGACTTCCCTGAGAAGCCAAATAATACTCATGCAGGAATTTAAATTTTGAAAATTCAAAAACTAATGTACATATTTAGACATTTATATATGTAATAGGGGGCATTACATTGGAGAAAAGAGTAGGGAGTGGGCGAAGGGAGGGAGAAACTGGATAAGGAACGGGCTCAAGTTACTTTGTCTTTGTGTGTGTGTATGTGAATGTGTAGCAACGAATCCCTCCAATATATAAGAACATGCTGCGCTAATAAGAAAAGAATATGATTTTCACATACATGTGGATTCCTCCATGGATTTTGCTTATATTGTGACTCCTTGGTTATTATTGTAATATTACAGTTTCATAATATACATGTGTCAGGTTAAAATGAGGTATGTATGCATGTACATGTGTGTGTACACGTGTTTGAGCGTACCTTGGTTTGGGGGTCTGGACATAGGATGGAGACAGGCAAGATGGGGACACTTTACTATAGCCATTGCACACTGGACCGTCTGCCCCTCACCGAAGCTTGCAGCAGATGGACTGGAAAGGACTAGAATACAGTTCTATCAGACCAGGACCTTGCTGGATTAAAATCTTTCAGGACTTGAAGAAAAAGCCTGGTTATGCATTGACAGGAAACCCCCATCTGAGTCCTGTTGCAGCCCAGAATGGAAGTTTACAACTAATTTTTCATTCATGCATCACGTTGTAGGCCACCAAGAAAGCCCTTTGAGAACAGATTGAGAAACAGCTCCTGCACTTCTCCATGTTTAAAAAACTGACAATTAAACCCCCTGGAAATTTACAAATATGAGCCTGCAACTATACAGTTTCCACATCA
Source organism: Aplodontia rufa (assembly GCA_004027875.1). NCBI lineage: Eukaryota > Metazoa > Chordata > Mammalia > Rodentia > Aplodontiidae > Aplodontia > Aplodontia rufa. The sequence continues at coordinate 11,281 of PVKS010040665.1, forward strand.
TTAAGATAAAAAGTCCTCAGGAGCGTCTTTCTTCTCTTTCTTTCTTTCTTTCTTTCTTTCTCTTTCTTTCTGAGAGAAAGAGAGTAAGAGAGAGGAAGAGAAAATCAATTTAGTTTTTTATGTGGCTTTTGTTGCTCTGACACTTCATTGTGTACGTAGTATTGGGGTTTGAACCTGTGTCCTTGAGCATGCCAGGCAAGCACAGAAACTCCCGCGTCAGTGCTCCAGACCCTTCTTTCTTTATTTCTTTTACTTTTCTTTCTTTATTTTTCTTTCTTTCTTTTTTTTTTTTTTTTGGTACCAGGGATTAAACCCAGTGGTACTTAACCACTGAGTCACATCACACCCCCCCCCTTTTTTTTAAAGAGAGAAGGACAGTGAGAGAGAGAGAAAGAATCAGTTTTTGTTGAGTTTTTCACATGGCTTTCTTTGCTCGACACTTAGTTGTGTACATGGGTGCTGGGGTTTGAACCCATGTACTTCCTCATGCCAAGCAAGCCCCATTACCTCTGAGCCACGGCTCTAGCCCACCCTTCCTACTTTGTATTTTGAGACAGGGTCTCACTAAATTCCTTAGGGCCTTGCTAAGTTGCTGAGGCTGGCTTTGAACTTGTGATCCTTCTGCTTCAGAATCTTGATCCACTGGGATTACAAGTGTGTGCCACTGTGCCTGGCCCTAAGATATTTCTACTTCCAGAAATTTCTTACTGCAGTATGATGTTATCGGTTCTTCTTAGATGAGCTTCTTGATTCTGGATGACATGTGACGGCATTGCTGCTTTGCACAGTTCTTAACCACATGACATTCATTAGGAGTTGGCAGAGTCCTCCCTCCCTCCAAATTCAGAGGAGATTTGTTTGTACTTACTTCTAAAAGAACACAAAAATGATTTGGAAGAGTCTCTGAAACTCAGCTATCTATATGGTTGGCTGGTTTTCAGTGAATCAGCAAATCACATTAACAAATGCTAGCTAGTTCAGTAAAGCAATCACTTAGCTGTTGGTTCATGATTAATTCAACTAACTTCTTGTTTTGGCTTTTCATGTTTTATTTTTTGACATTGTGAAAGCACAGCTCAAGTGTAACAAGTTGGACCATTTTGTCAATGCTTACAGAAAAAAAGTGGACAATATGTATGAAAAATTTAAACTTCGTTAAAGAGTTAGAGGGAATTAAATGGGTTAAGCTCACCTCAAAAATAAAGAAAAGAAAAGAAAGGAGAGGACTATTCCTAGCAGGAAATGAAGTCTCCACAGAAATGGATTATGCAGAGGGTCCCTCTGGGCCTTGGAACAATTAGCTCTCAAAAATTAGAGGACAGCCTTTGTGTTTCCAGGGACTCAAGTGTAACAGGTGTCTACTGTCCCTTAGGACGTCTCTCACTCCTTCCAGCCTTTCATTTTTCTGGATGCTTGCCTCTGTGGGGTAAATTCAAACCCTTGAAAGTTAGAGATTTTGAGTCATTGAAAGCCTGAATAATTGGATTCTTGGAAGACATTACTTTTGCAAGATTCTGCCAGAGATGTGCTTCCTGGGGTGTTTTCTGTCAAAAAAAAAAAAAAGAGAAAAATCTTTTCTATTGAGAACTAAGATGCCATATCTCCTAAAGTGGGAGATGAAAAAGAGACTTTTTTTTTCCTGTTGCTTTACTATCTAAATCCTTAGGACAATCTGAACAGTGGGAGAAGGTGACTATGACTGATCTTCCAGAGATCTGAGAAGAATGAACCAGGAGCTTCCGGGAGTGGGGTGGTGTTAGTAGGTGTGGGCAGAAAGCAAGGAGAGCACAAAGGCCAGGTTTAAAAGAGACCGATTTTCTCATTTACCTGTTGAGAAAGCTTAGGCATATTTATGCCAGGATGGCATTATGAAACTGATGAAGGACAATCTGACAGAGCCCCAGCGTCCAGAGCTGGAGCAGATCTCTGTTCTGCTGTGGAGGAGGAGGAGGGTGTGGGAAGGTTCATAGGAGGGGGAAGGTGATTACTTTTCCCACAAGGAGTCAGCAGCACATTCTTTCTTTAGGGTAAGAGATTTTATACATTTTGGAATAGAGTTTGCAATATTGTATAATTTTAGCAGCTGCTCTGAAAATTTCTCCTAAGAAGATGCCCATCTTTGAGGAAATGACTTCTCCCACCCCTTCTGGGTAGTAGCTGAGTTCCCAGCTTTGGCCAAGACCAAGCCCAGCTTTCAGAGGCCAAGATGTAGCAACTTTACCTAACAGGGGATGGAACCTGAAAGAAAGGGAAGAAGGAACTAGAAGGTGGCCCCTGGAGGGATGTGTGCAAAATGATTGGGTGTCCCATACTGCCGTGAGGTGACTGCTCTCTGTGCCACTCCAAATCTTCAAGGATCAATGAAAACTGTCAAAATGCTTGATAGGAATGGATGTTTGTTGAAGGTGGTCCCCGAGGAGTAGAATGTGTGGATGTAGGCTCTGGAAGCAGTATGATCTCTAAAACTGAAAAGAGGATTGGGCATGGGCATCATTGTAGGCCCTACCTGATGTCTGAGTGACAGAATAAGAAAGGGTTGGCTCATTTTTTTTTTTTTTCAAGAGAGAGGGGAGAGAAAGAGAGAGAGAGAATTGATTTTTATTTATTTTTCATCTGGTTCTTGTTTCTGTAACACCCAGTTATGTACATGGTTCTGGGGTTCAAACTTGGGTCCTCACGCATGCCAGGCAAGCACTCTAACCACTGTGCCACTGCTCCAGCCCCCTGGGTTGGCCTTTGAGAACTTTGTACTTTAATATATAGCTGTAGAGATCAACACAGTGGAAGAAGAGAGAGCCACTTTGCAAAGCAGAAACCTATTTCCATCAGTGCTTCTTACTTAAGCGTCTTTGTTGGCACACCCATTTTGAAAGGAGATGGCAGTATCTATCAAAATGTACACTTGGCACACACCCTCCCATCATGCAGTAATTTCACATCAAGGAATTTGCCCTATAGACACACTCATACATATGTGTAAAATAGAACTACAGCGGGCTGGAGTGGTGGTTCCATGGTTACAGCGCTTGCCCGGCAGGCACAAGTACGTGAGTTCAAACCCCAGCACCACACACGCAATGAAGTGTTAGAACAACGAAAGCCACACGAAAAACTAAATAAACATTGTTTCTATCTTTGTCTCTCTCTCTCTCTCTCCATCTTTCTTTTAAAACATAAAATAGAATAAAATAAAAATCGAACTACAGGGCTGGGGCTGTAGCTTAGTGGTAGAGTTCTTGCCTAGCATGCACTAGGCTCTGGGATCACCCCTAACACACAAAACTAAACAGAACAAAAGGAAGCCACAGGAGTTTTTTTTTTTTTCAGCAAAAACTTGCAAACAACCTGATGGTGCACAAACAGGGAAATGATTAAATCAAATGTTCTAATAAAGTGTCTGAAAAGAGCTCCAAGACACCAGGAATTGATTTTTTAAATTAAGATAAAATTCACATAACATAAAATTAGTCATTAAACTTTTTTCTTTCTGGCAATACAGAGGACTGAATAAATCAAGGAGCACTCTACCATTGAACTACATCTCCAGACATTTTTATTTCTTATTTTGAGACAGAGCTTCTGCTAAATTGTCTAGGCTGGCCTCGAACTTATGATCCTCCTGCCTCAACCTCCAGAATTGCTGGGATTACAGGCATGTGCCATCACACCATTCCCCATTAGTTTTTTTGTTTTATTTTTTGGCACTGGGGATTGAACCCAAGGGTGCTTAACCCACTGAACCACATCCCCAGACCTTTTTATTTTTTGTTTTGAGACAGGGCCTCGATAAGTTGCTAAAGATGGCTTTGAACTTGCATTCATCGTGCTTCAGCCTCCTGATTCACTGGGATTACGGGGGTATACCACCACACCAGGCCCCACTGTTTTAAAGTATACAATTCAGTAGCATTTAATGCATTGATAGGATTGTTCAACCGTCACCTTTGTCTAGTTCTAAGACATTTTCATCATTCCAAATAAGAAATCCATTCCCAGGGCTGGAGCAGTGACTCAGGTTGGAGCGCTTGCCTGGCATGTGTGAGGACCTGGGTTCAAACCCTAGCACCACATACATAGCTCTCAGAGAAACAAAGGCCAGATGAATAAATCAAATTGATTCTTTCTTTCTCTGTCTCCTTCTGTCCCTCTCCCTTTAAAACAAAAACAAAAAGAAAGAAAGAAAGAAAAAAGCAATCCATACCCATTAAGCAGCCATTCCCCATCCCCCTCAGAAATGATTTTTTAAAAATCTCAGAACAGTATGTACAGGGCTTGCGCACTTAGGATTTAAAAGCCCTCCAGCTATGGTGTAATCTCAGCTGCTTGGCAGGCTGAGACAGGAGGGTCTCAAGTTCAAAGCCAGCCTCTGCAGTTTAGCAAAGGCCCTGAGCAATTTAGTGAGACCCTGTCTCAAAATTAAAAAATATATAAAAAGAGCTGGGGACGTGGCTCAGTGGTTAAGCCCCCTGGGTTTAATCCCTGGCACCTAAAATAAAATAAAAGCACTGCAATCTAAGTCCTGTATGTACACACACCCCTACAGAGCCAGAGAATAGTGATTCTGGGGAGGAACTGCCTATGTGCCAATTCCTGGGTCTGACACAGACTATCTGTGTCACTGGGTACATATGTACCCCCAACTATTTCTGCTTCATGGGTGTAAGTTGGGGCTAATAACAGTACCTCTAGATGAATTAACATCTAGGTCTCTGTTCAGTCTATCTGCTTTTATGTTGTTTGAAGTGGGGTTTTTTGTTTTGTTTTGTTTTGTTGTTGTTAGTCAAAATCATGAGCAAATAAATAGAAATAGGTCTATGTAACTGAAATAGGGAGCAGGAGTGCTGAGGAGAGTGATCCTTTTCTGGACCCTGCCAGGCTGCACCACCACCATGGTGTCCTCTTGCTTAAAGCAAAGGCCACAGGGAGGGTGCCTGTTCCAGCCCATCGAGAGCAGTCAGTGCTGAAATCTCAATGGGCGCAGAGACAAGACCAGCTTCCCACAGCAACAAAACTATGAAGGCAGTGTTCATGTGAATGACCTGTGTTAGGACTTCTGTCTAAATCAAGAGACACTGGTGACTTAGCAAGAGGGAGGGGCCTCTGCAAAGCTGAGAAACCTGAAAGGGGAAAGGAGCAACGCTGAGAGGAAAAGGAGAAGACTAGGACAAGAATAAGTTATGAGGAAGGAAAAGAAGGTAGGAAGTGCAGAGAAGCCAGCAAG
>PVKS010040666.1:0-16485 GCA_004027875.1 Aplodontia rufa
AGCAATTTGGACGCTGAAATGCCATATAACTACTTACTTTTTTTCTTTCTTCTAGTACTGGGAGAAGAGTTTTATTTGACTTACAAGTAATTTTCTTCTTCCAAATTTCAGAAAGCTCTTCAGCTAGGTAAGGAAAGAAACTATATCTGGGTATTCTTAGCTGGCTGTTCATGAGTATTTGGAATGGGTGGAACTGGAAAAGAATTGAACCTATGAAAATTTTCCAACCTACAAATCTGTATTAGGGTTATAGGAATACAGTTGCAAAAGTTTCTGCAATAAAGTTAGCTTGGATCAATTCCCTGAGATCTGTACAGAAACTCTTATGCTCTTATAATAAGAAGTAATTAGCCTGACACGTACCAGTTTGGGAATAGAACAAGGTTAGTGGGTGGTTTAGGAAAAAAGGGGGTAAAAATAGCTGTAGCAGATCTGGACCAGACCTAGGACAGAAAGAACCCTTGAGAATTCCTAGCCAAACCTCAATCTATCTTAGAAAGTGAAATAATTTCATTTACATCAGAACCATAACTACTCTTAATTAGTATTGTATTATTTGTTATTATTGTTTTAAGACCACATTCCATTAGATATGTACAATCTTTTCCATTTCTTTTCCCAATTAGAAAAGCTTCAGGAATTGTTAAACTATCCAGGAAGAATTTAAGTTCATTCAGTTTAGTAGAAAAATAGTTTAAAAAACCTAGTGAATGGGGCCTGGATTGGTGGCTCATTGGTTACAGCACGTGCCTGACATGCGTAAGTACACCAAGTGCAGATCCCAGCACCATGTACATGGTGAGGTCTCAGAGCAGCAAAAGCCACATGAAAAAAAAAAAACTAAAATAAAAAAATTGTTTCAGTGTTTCTCTCTCCCTTTCTCTCTCTCGCACTGTCCCTATCTCTTAAAAACAAAACAAAAACAAAAAAATCTAGTAAATGTCAGGCACAGTATGCAGTGAGAAAAGTGATTTAAGTTGTCATATCTCACCTGAAGTTAAAAAAAAAAAGCAGTATAATGCGGTGAGTACAGATACAGGAAAACGATTTATAATAAGGTTACTTTATGAGCCCTCAGTGCCGTAGGAGTCAAGGGCTGGGGACAGGGGAAGTCTGCTCAGGAGGCTGTACTGGAACTGAAACTTGAAAAGAGGAAGAGTTTGTGATGCAAATAAGGGAGGTAGAGGTGGCTGGTACTGGAGCAGGGGTGAGAAGTGGAGGCATATTCCAGTATCCCGAACAGGGATTAGTAAAGTCATGTGAAGATCCTATTGCTGTTAATGAACAGGCCACAGCTTGGTTCTGTGACCTGTTTCTTTCTTTTTATTCATTAAAGAGTTTTAGAATTAGGAGGAAATCATTGTCATACAATCAAAAAAAAATGTATAATGACAGAGCAAGCCAAGGCTAACGCCATTCCAAGGTTCCCCACTGAATTGAGTACCCCATACTCCATCCCTCCAGCTTCCTTGATATCCTGCCTATTCCCTCCCCACCTCCCTTCAACCCTCCTGTTGTCCCTCAGCATCATAGGCAAGGTTTCCCCTTCTCCTATAAAAATTTATGCATGTTGAGGCTACTATTAGCTTAGCCATCTATCATTGTTTCCGATTGTATTCTAGCTTCCACAAGTGAGAGAAAACATTCTACCCTTGAGTCCCTGAGCCTGGGATATTTCACTTAGCATAAATTTTTTCCATATCCATCCATTTGGATGCAAACGCCATATCGTTTTCTCTAATAGTCAAGTAAATTTCCATTGTTTGTTATGTACCAAAGTTTTTGAATCCACTCATCAAGTGAGGGGCATCTGGGTTGGTTGCATAGTCTAGCTATAGTAAATTGAGCTGCTATGAACATTGATGAAGCTGCTAATATGCTGATTCTAACTCTTTTGGGAAAATACTCAGACGTGGGTTAGCTGGGTCAAAAAGTAGTTCCAGCCCTAACTTTTTGAGGAGTCACCACACTGCTTTCCAGAGTGGCTGAACCAGTTTGCAGTCCCACCAGCAGCATGACAGTGTTCCTCTTTTCCCACAGCCCCTCCAGCATCTGTCATTGTTTGTATTCTTCATTTTTTGCCACTCTAACAGGAGTGAGGTGGAATCTCATTGAAGTTTTGATTTACATTTCTCTTATTGCTAAAGATGTATAGCATTTTCTCATATATTTATGAACTTTCTGGACTTCCTCCAGTGAGAAGTTTCTTTTACATCCATAGCACATTTATTGACTGGATTATTTGTGGGTGTGGTGTTTAGTTTTTTGAGTTCTTTATATATTCTGGATATTAGCCCTCAGTCTGAGGTGTAGCAGGCAAAGATTTTCTCCCATTCTGTAGGTTCTCTCTTGACACTCTTTTCTAAATCTTTAGCTGTGCAAAATCCTTTTAGTTTAATTGCATCCCATTCATTTATTCTTGACTTTAAGGCTTGCACCATGGGAGTCTTTTTAAGGAAGGAGGAGCTGACCCCTACGTCATGTAGTTTTGATCCTACTTTTCAAGCAATTGCAAAGTTGCTGGTTTAATAACCAAGTATTTGAAACATTTTGATTTGACTTTTGTGCAGGGAGAGAGGTAACAATCCAATTTCATTTGTCTACATATGGCTGTCCAATTTTTCCGACACCATTTATTGAACAGGATATTCTTCTTCCATTCTATGCTTTTGCCCCCTTTATCAAATATCAGATGATTAAAGATATGGGGGGTTCATCTCAGAATCTTCTATTCTGTTCCATTGGTCTTCAATTCTGTTTTGATACAAATACCATGCTGTTTTTGTTACTATGGCCTTATATTATAATTTCAGGTAAGGAATTGAAATACCTCCTACTTCCTCTTTCTTGCTGAGTAATACTTCTGGGTCTTCTGTTATTCCATACAAATTTGAGAATTTCTTTTCTATATCAGTGAAGAATGTCATTGGTATCTTGATGGGGATTGTATTGAATCTGTATAGGTCTTTGGGTTGAATGGCCATTTTGATTATATTGATTCTGCATAATTAAGAATATGGAATGTTTTTTCCATCTACTCAGATCTTCTGCAATTTCTTTTTATAATTTTTGATAATTTTTGTTGTAGAGGTCCATAATATCCTTTGTTAGATTGATGTTCAAGTATTTATTTTATTTTTTTTTTTATTTTTGCAGAGTTTGTGAATGGGACAGAGTTCCTAATTTCTTCTTCAGTGGACTTCTTGCTAGAGTATAAGAAAGCTAATGATTTATGAGTGTTGCTCTTGTAGCCAACCCCATTGCTGAAATTGTTTATAAGCTCTAGAAGTCTTCTGGTTGAGCTTATTGAGTCTTCTAGTTATAGGATCATGTCATCAACAAATGGAGACAACTTAACTTCTTCTTTTCTTATTCGAATTCCTTTGACTTCCTTCTCTTGCCTGTTAGCTCTGGTTAGGGTTTCAAGGACTATATTGAATAATAGTGGTGAAAGTGGAAAACCTTGTCTTGTTCCTAAATTAAATGGAAATGCTTTCAGTCTTTCTCCATTAAATACAATGTTGGCTATGGATCTGTCATAAATGGCTCTTATAAAATTAAAATATCTTTCTTTGATCCCTATCTTCTCCAGAGTTTTGAGCACAAAGGCTGGCCGAATTTTATCAAAGACTTTTGCTGCATCAATTGAAATGATTATGTGATTTTTAAAAATTCTGTTTAAGTGGTGAATTATATTTATTGATTTGCGTAGGTTGAATTAGCCTTACTTTCCTGGGATGAAGCCCACTTCACTTGTTCATGATGTATTATCTTTTAAGTGTAATTTTGGATCCAGATAGCTAGGATTTTATTAAAGATTTTGGCATCAATATTCATCATGGAAATCGATCTGTAATTTTCTTTTCTTAATGTGTCTTTGTTGGGTTTTGGTATCAGTGTAATATTCACTTCATAAAAAATATTTGGGAGTTTTCCACCCTTTCAATTTCTTGGAAAAGTTCGTAGAGGATCAGTGTTAATTATTCTGTAAAGGTCTGGTAGAGACTATGAATCCATCATGTCCTGGGGTTTTCTTTTTTGGAAGATCTTTGATTGCTGCTTGATTTTGCTACTTGAGATAGGTTGGTTTAGAATTTCAATGTCCTCTGGTTTTAATTTGGGAATGTCATATGTTGCCAGATATTTGTCCATTTCTTCAAGATTATCAAATTTTGTGGAGTATAATTTTTCAAAATGATTTCTGATAATATTCTGGATTTTGGTTGAGCCAGTAGTGATATCTCTATTTTTGTCTTTGATTTTATTGATTTGGTTCACTTCATTTTTCCTTTTGGTGGGGTTGGCAAGGGGTCTTTCAATCTTATTTATTTTTTCAAAGAATCAACTCTTTGTTTTGTTGATAATTTGTATTTTTTTTTGTTCTCAATGTTTTTATTTAGGCTCTGATTTTAGTTATTTCCTGTCTCCTATTAGGTTTGGGATTGATTTGTTCCTCTTTCTGCAAGGATTTGAATTGGAACACAAGACTATTTGGGCTCTTTCTTGATTTTTGATGAAGGCATGCAGTGCTATAAATTTACGTCTTAGAAAGTTTTCATACTATCCCAGAAATTTCAATACATTGTTCCATCATTTTCATTCATTTCCAAGAATTTCTTATTTCTGTTCTCAATACTTCTTTTATCCAATCTTTATTTAAGAGGGTATTATTCAATTTCTAAGTATTTGAGAAGTTTCTGGTTTTTTTCTTGTTGATAATTGCTACAATCATAGCATTGTAGTCTGACTGTATACATGGGATTATAGCAGTATTTTTGTATTTGTTAAGATTAGCTCTATGGACTAGGATGTGTTCCATTTTGAAAAAGGATCCATGAGCTGTTGAGATGCAGGTAAATTCAGCCAATTTAGGATGGAATATTCTGTAAATGTCTGTTAAGTCCAGTTGATTCATAGAGATGATTAGGTTAGAGATATCTTTGTTGATCTTTTGCTTTGATGATCTGTCTATTGTCAATAATGGTGTATTGAAGTCCTCCAGTATTATTGTGTTGAGATCAATGAAGGGTTTAATGTCCTTGAGTATTTTTTCCATATATTTGGTTGGGTTGTAATTGGGGGCATAAATGTTAACTTTAAATATGTCTTCTTGATGAAGAACTAAGCAAAGAGATTAGATAACAATTCCAGAAGATGAGAGACCAATTATATAATGAGATAAGAGAAATTTCAAGAGATGAGAGATCACATCTATAAAGAGATAGACACCTTGAAAAGAGATGTAGCAGAAGTCTCAGAATTGAAAAATACTGTCAATCAAATCAAAATCTCATTGGAAGATACCAGAGTAAACTCAATGGAAAATAGAACCTCAGCTCTTGAAGATTGAACATTAGATAATGAAGGCAGGCTGAACAACACTGAGTTCAAGGGGGACAGTCAAGAAAAGAAACTTATTGTACATAATCAAAACTTCTAATTAGTATTTGACAAGATGAGAAGAAATAACATGAGAGTAATTGGGATTGAAGAAAATATTGAACAACAAACAAGGGGCATTAAGAACCTACTTAGTGCAATTGCCAAGGAGAATTTCCCCCATATTAGAATTGATACAGAAAATCAAATTGAAGATGCTTATAAGTACACCTAATCAAATGAGAAACTCACTGAGACACATCATCTTTAAAATCAATAGCAGAGAAATGAATGAGAGAATCCTAAAAGTGGCTAGGGAAAAACACCAAATCACATTCAGAGGCAGACCAATTTAGATTATAATGGATTTCTCAGATCAGACAATAAAGACTAGGAGAGCATGGAATGATATTTTTCAAATATTGAAAGAAAACAATTTTCAACCAAAGATAATATACTCTGAAAAACTCAGTTTTAAATGTGATGGGGACATTAAGTACTTCAATTATAAATTTAAGCTAGCAAGATACACAAACACAAAGCTTGCAGTACAGAAAATTCTCAAAGTCATACTTTAGTCAGAAAATCACACTATCAACTTCCAAAACTCTTAGGCAAAAGAAAATCAATAACTACAATACACACCAAAGATTATCAAAGATGTCACAAAACACAGCAACAGTCACTTCGTCAGGGACCCAATTTCCCGTAACTATTTTAACTCTGAATGTGACTGCCCCAATTAAAAGACACAGATTGGCTCACTGAATCAAAAACAAAATACAGCAATATGCTGCCTTCAGGAGACAGACCTTAGAATCAAAAATAAATACAGACTGAAAGTGAAAGTTTGGCAAAATGTCTATCAGACTTGTGGCCCTAAAAAGCAAGCTGGCATTGTGATCCTAATATCTGATAAAGTTAATTTTGACAAAAAAGTTGTCAGAAAAGACAAAGAAGGTCACTAGGTGATCTTGTTTCTTAGTTTTATTTTTATATGTTGTATATTGAGGCGTTGAGTTGTTGTACAATCACTGATGCATATGTAGTAACAATATGATGTGCCTCTGATCCTAATGCAGAATTACCACCATACCAACCACACCCCAGTCTCTTAACTCTTGTATTTTCCATCAATAACAGATATAAATTTCTCTCTCTCTAGTGATTTATAACACTTCTTCTTGTACTTATTGATTTGCTCAATTTCCTCATTTGAGAAGTTTCTAATTAGCTCTTGGGTCCATTTAATGATTGGACTGTGTATGTGTTTTTGATGTTAAGTTTTTTATTTCTAAATTTAGGATATTAGTTCCCTGTCAGAGGAATCACAGGCCACAAATATCTCCCATTCCGTAGGTTCACTCTTGACAGTTTTGACCAATTCCTGGACTGAGCAAAAGCTTTTTAATTAATGGCATCCCACTCACTGATTCTTGATTTCAATTCTTTCACTTGGGGAGTCTTGTTGAGAAAGTTATTGCCTACTTCCAAATGCTGAAGTGTTGCTCCTCCTTTTTCTTCTAGCTGTTTTATGGTAGCTGGTTTAATTCAAAGTTTTTTGGTTCATTGATTTTGTGCAAGGTGGGTGATAATGATCTAATGTCAACTTCTTGCAAATGAAGTCTAGTTTGTCCAACACCATTTATTGAATAGATGTCTTTCCTCCATGTTTATATTTTGACATCCTATGTAAAGATCAGATATTTAAAGATTTGTTGGTTTGTCTTAGAGTCTTCTATTCTATTCCATTGGCCTTCATGCCTATTTTGATACCAATTGATACCAATACCATGCTGTTTTTGTTACTATAGCTCTATAGTATAATTTTAGCTCTGGTAGTGTGAAACCTCCTGTTTCAATTTTCTTACTTTGTAATATTTTTGCCATTCTGGGTTTTTTTGTTATTCCTAATGCATTTGAGAATTGCTTTTTCTATATCTGTAAAGAATGACAGAGGTATTTTGATGGGGGTTGCATTGAATCTGTATAGTGCTTTTGGAAGAATGGCCATTTTTTTTAAAGAGAGTATGACAGTGAGAGAGAGAGAGATAGAAAGAGAATCAGTTTTTCTTGAGTTTTTTCACATGGCTTTCGTTGCTCTGACATGTAATTGAGTACGTGGGTGCTGGGGTTCGAACCCATGTTCTTGTGCAATCCAGGCAAGCACAGTAACCACTGAGCCATCTCTCCAGGCCCAAGAATGGCCATTTTAATTAAATTAACTAAACCTCACTAAGAACACAGAATGCCATTCCATCTTCTCATGTCTTCTTCAGTATTTGATAATTTTCATTGTAGAGATATTTTACTCCTCATGTTGGATTAATTCCCAAAGTATTTTTTTGAGAATATTGTAATGGGACTAATATCACGATTTCTTATTCTGATGTATTATTGTTAGTGCATAGGAAAGTTGTTGATTAATGGATGTTGATCTTGTAGCCTGCCACTTTTCTTGATGTGTTTACAAGCTAAAGTAGTTTTCTGTTGAAGTTCTTTGGGTCTTCCAGGTATAGGATCATGTCATTAGGACAAAGGGATAGTTTGACTTCTTCTCTTCATATTCGTATCCCTTTAATTTCCTTGTCTTGCCTGATTGTTCCAGCTAGGGTATCGAGGACTATAATGAATAAAAGCAGTGAGAGTGGGCAGCCTTGTCTTCCTGAGTGTAGTGTAAATGCTTTCAGCTTTTCTCCATTTAGTGTTATAATAGCTGTGAATCTGTCATATATGGCCTTTATATAGTTAAGAAAATTTCCTTCGATCCCAATCTTCTCCAGATTTTTTTTATTATGAATATGTTCTGAATTTTATAAAAAGCTTTTTTCCACATTAATTGAGATGATCATATGCTTTTTGTTCTTAATTCCATTTAAGTAATGAATCACATTTATTGCTTTGCATATGTTGATCCAACCTTGCATCCTTGGAATGAAGCCCACTTGATCATGATTTATCTTTCTATTGTGTTTTTAATGCAGTTTGCTAGAAGTTTATTAAAGATTTTTGTGTCTATGTGAATCAGGGATATTGGTCTGTAGTTTTCTTTTTTTATGTATTTTTGTTGGATTTTGGTTTCAGAGTATTGATTGCCTCATAAAAAGTGTTTGAGAGAGTTCCCTCCTTTTCAATTTCTTGGAGTAGCTTAATAAGGAGAGGTGTTAGCTCTTCCTCATAGGTGTGGTAAAATTCAGCAAGGAATCCTTCAGGTCCTGGGCTTTTCTTATTTGGAATGCTTTTTAATTGCTATATGGATTTCAGTGCCTGTTATTGGACTGTTTAGGCTTTCAATATTATAAATTTGGGAATGTTGTATGTGTCTAGAAATTTGTCCATGTCTTTCAGATTATCTGAATTAGAGGAGTATAGTTTTTCAAAGTATCTTCTGATAACATGTTATTTTTCCATTTGGTCAGTGGTTATTGTTCCCTTTTCATTCATGATTTTGTTGATTTTCTTCATTTTCCTCCTTCTTTTAGTGAGATTAGCTAGGTGTGGGTAAATTTTACTTAGTTTTTTGAAGAACCAGCTTGTTGTTTCACTGCTTCTTTCATTTTTTTTTCAATTTCACCTCTAATATTGATTATTTCCTGCCTTCTGCTGTCTTTGAGATTAGTTTATTCTTCCTTTTGTAGGAAGTTTAGGTGGAGCAGAAGCTTATTTATTTGAGATCGCTCTGAGTTTTTAATGGAGCATCTAATGCTATAAATTTTCCACTTAAGAATGCTGTCATGCTGTCCCCAAGATTATGATATGTTGTCTCTTCATTCTTATTCACTTCAAGAATTTCTTGATTTCTGCTCACATCTTCTTTGATCCTTTCTTCATGTAGTAGGGTATTATTCAGTCTCCATGTATATGTGTGTTTTCTGTTTTAATTTTTGCTGTTAATTGCTATGGTCATTGTATGATAGCCTGATAGGATTCATGGAATAATATCCACTTTTTAATATATGTTGATATTTCCTTTGTGAACTAAGTATATGTTTTATTTGGAGAAGGATCCATGCACTGTTGAGAAGAAGGTAAAGTAAGACAATTTGGGTTAGAATATTCTTTAGGTATTTGTTAACTCCACATGATTTATGGAGTTGTTTAGGCAGGAGATATCTTTATTGTTTATTTGCTTTGATGATCCATCTAGAGGAGTATTAAATTCTCCTAACATCATTGTGTTGGGGTCCATAAGCTGTTTTATATCATGGAGTATTTATTCCACATATTTGGGAGTATTGGTGTTTGGAGCATAGATATTTACTATGGTTATATCCTCCTATTGTATTGTTTCTTTTACTAGGATGCATGACCTACTTTATCTCCTCTTATTAAATTTTGGTTGAAATCTACTTTGTGGAATATAAGGATTATAACACCTGCTTGTTTCTTGGGCCATAAGCCTGTTAGATTTTTTCCCATCTCTTTACCCTCAATCTGTGAATGTCTTTGACTGTAAGATGGTCTCTTGTATGTGGCATATTGTTGGATTACATTTTCTTATCCAGTATGCAAATCTGTGCCTTTTATTTGTGGATTGAGACAATTCACATTCAGTATTAGGATAGTTATATGATTGTGGTTCACAGTCATTATGTTTTATTAGTGAGTTCTGTGCGGACTTAGTTGTCTTTCTGATAGCATGTCCTTTTATTGAATTTCCTTTGTGGGTTTTGAAGGTTGTTTTCTTTTTCTTCAATCTGGAGTTTATCTTTGAGAAGTCTTTGTAATGCTGGGTTTCTGTTTTGTTGTAGGCCTTTGGGTGTCCCACAAACTTCCTGGATGAGCATATCTGCCTGCAAATTAATATGGGACATTTTTTCCCTTAACTATTTCTCCTTGCAGGTCAAAAGGTCAGGTCAGATACTACTTGTTTAATGACCTCCTCATTCCAGAAAGCTGCTTTTGCCTGCAGCTTCATTTTGCTGCATCTTTTGGATCAAGGTTCCAGTGTGCAGATCTGTAACCTTTGGAGGTGTGGAGCAGCCTGCTGGATTGTTGAAGTACAATGAAGCTTGTTGGAGTTGTGTTGCTTAGTATTGGGATCTCAAAGGCAAGGGGCTGTCTGGAACAGGTCTGCCTGCTTGCCACAATAGGACTTAAGATGCTTGATGACAGGGATGAGCCCTATATTTCTGCACCTGGTTGGTATTTGCTGCTGGTCTGTTGGGGTGTCCTGGGTGATTGTTGACTCAGTACCAGAATCCTTGGCCTGCTCAGTGGGTGGAGTGGTGGCTCCAGGTGGGGGTCCTTCTACATGTTTTCCTGGGTGTCTATGGGCCTGGGACTAGAGTTGGGCCTTCATGGTGGGTGGGTGGGGGGGGTGGCTCTGAGCGAGGGTCCTTGGGAAATGTCCTGGTCACCTGCCGGCCAGGACCAGAATGCTCAGCCTATGGGTTGGATGGGTGTTTCTTAATTTTCAGTGATGAATAGTATTTATTCCTATAAGCCTGGAGTTTTGTTAAGGACTTTGTATTTCTTACACATTGGAAGACTGGACTTACACTGATACTAATGGCTTGTAATGATTTGGCTGTATAATTACCAAAAGTTTGAGATTCCTGATAAATAAGTTTTCTTAACTTTCTTGAAGTGTGTCTCTGTGCTGCTATTCTTGCAGTAGTATATTTTAAGTTGCATTTTAATTTATTATAATGCCTAGAGATCTTTATAAACCAAAGTGTATGTATGTATTTAAAAATCTTATTTGCTCTCTTTCACTTTTTAATGTGAGACTGTTGTTTAGGCTTTAAAAATAAGGACACTTATAAAGCAAAGATATTAGAAGCTGAACAAATAAACTGGTTGCTCAATAATTGTAAATGTTCCTCTACTTTGAATATCACTATATGACTTGGAAAGTTTCAAAATATATTCTTGATGCCATACAATGCATTTTCAAATGTAAGTAGAACTCACGCCTTACAAGTCATGGTAAAGAGAAATAATTTAGTCAAATGCTATAACCTAGGTACTGTTGTTATGTTAATGATCTAGAAATGTCATAAATTGTTTCATGCTTCTGAGTTTGCCCAGAGCAACAAATCTCTCAATCCCAGTTTGTCTTTTGTGAGGCTCTGTTCTCCTTTTATTTGCTGTCTTCCTGTGGCCAGTGTATGGAGGATAAAACCTTAGGTGTTTTAGAATTCCATAGCTTTCTGTGGATCACTTTGCAGATAAAGTAATTTTCTCTGGTAACTTTGTGGAAGAGGAAACCCTCAACGTAGCTAAACATCAGAATCTACCAGACTGCTGGCTACTGCTTTTATTTCCAACCATTTCTGCTAACACCTCATGTTCTATTTTATGAAATACTGTAATTTAATTAGTTTGATAATATAAGGATTTCCTTTGATTAGCTTTTAGTCTATGATTCTTGCAATGCTTTAAGGTACATTGAACTTAATTAAACATACATAAATTAGTTTTTTTCTGTCATACACTATCATAGGCACTCTGTCCTCAGTGAGAAAGATTTATGCTAAGTGATTCCGTAGAAAACTACTTGTATCTATTTCTTCTGCTTTTTCTTCATATCTACAAAATATATAGACAAAAATCAGTTCATGTATCTTTACATTTCCTCATCCTTTAGATTTTCTTTCTTCTAATCCACTTAATACTAACTCCATTGCTTCATTTATCTTGGTGGTATAGCCAAAAACTGAGTGTTTTGTTTCTTTACTTAGGTTGATTGAAAACTTTTCAGTGATAATAGGTTAATTTTATTAATTGTATAGTCTAAATAATGATAATTCTTCCATTGCCTCTTCTGTGGACTAGTCATGGTGTACACAAAGGGAGAAAGGAGCTGTATTTACTTAAAACAGAATAAGGCTGTTTTCAATATTTGATTATAGCATTCTTCTTTCAGAATTTTATATGCTTACTTTATTCTTCTAGAATTATTTCAGTTTGTATTTTGTAAAACCTAAGGTTTTGTCAAAGAATTTTTGGACTAGCATACTAAACTGAAATTAGTCAATGTATATAACATTTGTTTTCTATTTATTGAGAGAAAATTCAGACTATGACTAAATGAAAAGGAAAATTTTATGTTAGTAGGTTTTGGAAATATTTTCTAACAGCTTTATTATTATCTTTATTGTAAAAGAAAAGAAACTGAATATAGCTTTGATTGATAAGAATTTAAGGAAGAGGGGATCAGGGTCAAGGGGCCAGGAGAGGGTAATAGAGATTTAGGAAGAGTCCAAGAGGGTGCTGGGCTAGATCATCCCACAGTTAAGGATGCTGGGGGAAAATGCAGGAAACTACAGCCCAGGGGAAAAACTAGTGAGAGATAATATTCTGCTAAAAATTGCTATAGTGCAGTACCCAAGAGCTGTGTTGCCCCAGGGGGCCAACTCTAAATAGCAAAGCTCAAGTGATGTACCAGGAAGTACTCTTGATCTTGTTTTGAACTTTATTATCACAGCTGTGCTTCAATATTTCACCTAGTCTTCTTCAATCATTGCACAAATTGTACTTACTGGAGGTTCGTTATCTAAAATCAAAATTTGGGATATATGCCTCAGTCATTTCAGTTGTTTAATCTTATTTACCAATATATCCATGTGGCTAAGGTTAGTGCAATGAATAGAGCAAATATTTAATAAATTCTTGTTAAATAAATGAATGAGAGACTCTTTGGACACCTTGATTGGGAGACGGAATAAAATCTACTAATTCTGTGTTGGGTCCATATTAGAAAATGTCAGAATCCCCAAGCTGAGTATGGAAGTTAGGGATCACTCCAGTATAGTTCTATTTGGGCATTCTCATTTCATCAAACATATCCCTTCTCATTCCTCTCTTTCCAGTCTAGGCTGGCAAAGTTTTATTTATCTCCATGCTTGAACCATCCCAGCATGACCTCTGGCTTATACCTCTCCTACTGTCCTTTTAATTAAAACTTACAAAAAAATCATTATTTGAAAGTTCTACAAACTGATTTACTCTACCATAAAGGGATTTTAACGTACTATTTTGTTTAGCTGTAAGATGACTCAGACTCTAATTAAAAAAGATGCATATCAGCAGACAAATTTGAGGACTCAGGAAAATACTTGGGCAAGAAGTATATTCTAGAATTCTTACAATATATTATTTTTTTAATTTAAAGATTATGGAATATCTTCAAGTTATCTATTGCTGCTCTAATATGACTTCTTTTTTATTTTAAGAGAGAAGAACAGTAAAATAGAGAGAAAGAGAGAATCAATTTCATTTAGTTTTTCATGTGGCCTTCATTGCTCCTAAGCTTAGTTGTGTACGTGGTGCTGGCATTCAAACTCATGTCCTTTTGCATGCCAGGCAAGCGCTGTAACTGCTGAGTCACTGCTTCAGTCCCCTAATATGGCTTCTTAACGTTTAAAATATGGGAGTAGGAATAAAAAGTCAAAATCCTGTAGCTCAGAAATACTTGAATCATTTAGTGAACATTGTTAAAGACCTTGATATCACTCTTTTTTCTGTTTATATAATATGTCCATGCAATTTATTTGTGTATGTTAAAGAAATGATGTATTGTGAAATGTTGTTTCCATGTCATAAAACTATAGTAGCCTTGCACAATGGGTGTTCATTGGACCTCTGGTTGTTTCATGGGGGCGGGGAGGAGTTAGGTATTGCAAAAGAAAAATAAGTGAAATTAATTTGTCAGCATACATATTACAAGTTTGAGTTCTAAGATTGATTATGATATTCATAAAAATCTCATTATGTTCTTAATAGAAATTAATGTTCTCAAGGCTTATTCATGCACTTAAGGACTGTGTTGGTCACTTGTCACAGTTTATATTAAATTAGGAGGGTGTTATGCCTAATAAAATTGTATTCATAGGCTTTACATATTAATGTTCACATTTATTAAGTATATAAGCCTCAATGTTTCAATATTGAATAAAGCAATGGATCAAAATTGTTTCACTGATAAGCAAAAGAAGGGACAAAAATAGGAACAACAAAACTACACTTTAGAACCATTTAATATCTCTAAGTCCATCAGCTGAATATATCATTATTTCATAAAAGTACTTGGTCAGTTTCTTTATAATTTCAAGGAGTGTCCTTGAGCAGGAGGGTGGGAGGACTCAAAGGAACTCTTTGGAGAATATGGTATTGGAAGAGATCTTTGGAGATGCTTTAGTTTCAGTTAATATAAAGTTCTGGTGAAGTGAAGAGAAAGGACCCTGGGTATGAGGAGAACATTGAAATCATTGAGAATGACAATAGAATTTGGGGGAAGCAGAATATTTTGTGGCAAGGTATGAAACTCAACTGTTTTGAATAGTTCATCAAGAACAATGTCAGATAATATTGAAAGTTAGGGAAATACATTTTTATTCCTGACTTTAATTGCCATGCCCTTAGATATCACCTTTAAACATGGCATGAGATAGTAACTTGAAATAAATCTTTTAAAATATTTTAAGAAAATACCTTATTTTTACTTTTTCAAAAGTCAGATGTAGGGGCTGAGTTATTATTCATGACTTTTGGCATCTAGTTATGAGATCACTTTTTTTCTCTTTTGAACTTTTTCCATATTCATTAATATTAAATTATAGTCTTTCAACACTAGTTATTATCTTCCTAGCTTTTATTTTTCCCTTCTTCAGAACCACTATATCAAGAATTTACCTTTTTATTCTAATTTATGAATTCACTTTTGCTATTTGAATAATTTCTTGTACTTTCTTAAGTTAATTCTCTGAAGACATATAAGTAGGTTCTACATTATATTTATGGTTTTAAGATTAATGTCAATTTTTGTTAAAAAGTTTATCTTATTAATGGTACTAAGTTATAGTTTGACAGGAGAAAGAAGTTCTTGTGCCTATTGCACAGAGGTGTGACTAGAAAACAATAATGTAGTTCTAACTTTGAAAAAAGTTAGAAGAAAGGATTTGGAATGTTTTCATTATGAAGAAATAAGTTTTTGAGGAAAAAGATTTACTCTGATCTAAATATTATACAATATATACATGTACAGAAACAGCATATAGTAACTTTTTGAATGTGAGGTATTTCCCTAAAGCTCATGTGTGACAATTTGGGAAGGCTGAGAGGTGAGATTATTGGGTTATAAAGGCCTTAACCCAATTAGTGAGTTAATCCCCTGATAGAGATTAACTGGCAGCTGTAGACTGGTAGAGTGCGGCTTGATGAGGTGGGTCGTTGGAGGGGTGCCTTTGGAGTAAATATTCTGCATCTGATGTGAAGTTTCTCTCTCTACTCTGCTTCTTGATGTGACACCTTCAGCTCCCTGCTCCCTGGAGCCATGCCTGCTACCATGATATTCAGTCTCTTCTTGATCCTTGGGAAATTGACTGGAACCCCTGAAATTGTGAGCCCCTAAATAAATTTTTCCTCCTAAAATTTTTCTTGTGCTGCAGTCCTTTAGTTGCAGATCCTTTAGTTGCAGCATTGAAAAAGATGACTAAAACTGAAATTGGTACCAAGAAGCAAGGTCATTGCTGTGACTCGCCTGACAGTGTGGTTAAGAAGCGTTTTGGAGCTTATTGGAATTTGTGGGAGGAATTTTGGAAAATTGGGTGATGCAGGGTGCAAAGCTTTAGTTCATTGCATGCAGAGATTGACAGGTAATTCTGATGGGAGATCAGAGTACTGATAGGACTGTGCTAAGTAAAGACAGGGCTCAAGAGGTTTCAGAACGAGGACTCTATTTGTGTTATGTTCGGGCTAAGAACTTGTGTGCATTTTGCCCAGGTCAGAAGACTTTTTCTGAGCCTGATATTAAAGGCAATGCACTTCTTAATCTGGCAGAAGAAATTTCCAGGCAGCATAGTATTCAGTAAGTGGTATGGGTATTTCTGGCAGTTTTTAGCCAAGTTTATGGTGATATTCAGGACCAGAAAGCAGAATGGAAGGATTTGAAAAACTTGGATTTCAAAGGTAGAAGTAAAACTGTGACCAAGGAAGTGGCTGTTGTTAACAACATCACCTCCTCTAAAGAACTAAAGACTTTTCCTAGAGGCAATAAGAAAGATGTCTAGAGGGCATCTCAGAATTGATGAGCTCACCCATCTCAAGCTCAAGGGAATAAAAATTCCTTTGAGAAGGGACCTTGAGGCATCCTTCTTGCAC
>PVKS010040667.1:0-16491 GCA_004027875.1 Aplodontia rufa
GACTCATTTGTCTCGTTCTTCCATGCCTGGCATTGCCTAACTGCGCAAGTGTGCTTTTGAAATTCAGGATTCAGGAGGAGCGCAAGCAGGGTCAGCCTTCACGTTGGCCAGCAGAGGGCGCTGGTCAGCCGTGCTGGAGAAGCCTGAGGTTGCTTCTGGAAGTTCCCAGGGTAGGAGATGAGCAATCAGAGCAGAGGGAAATAATGCTAGGGAGCCCCCTTCTCCTCTCCACCGAGTGACAAGGAGCTAACGGAGCAGACCATCTTAGGTTCTGTGTTGGGGTTGAACCAGGCGTTGGAAATTGCGAAGGTCAGGAGGAGTCAGGAAGGCAATTTAAGTGCTGGAAATGGGTCAGCCTAGAAGCGCAGCCCCTATGGATTCATTTTTGGTAAATGTTGCCAATATCACCAGGCTTTAGGCTCAGCAGAAGCTGCAGATCTGATGTTCACTTGAAATCTGCTGGTTACAACTTAATTTTTTTCTTTTAAAAATATGAAGAAAAAGTTTCATTAATGAACAGCAGTGTGTAAGAGAGGTTACCTCCTATACACTGAAAGAAAAACGGCTGAAAGGGGAATAAGGAGCCAAATCAAGACCGGATCCGGACCTCAACAGATGCAGGAGATTTATTGCACTAGTTGCAGGGACACTTTCCAAGTGGAAAATGGACACTTGGATTTTTGGATAGGTGAGTTTTTATTGACTGAATTGGGGGATGTCACAGCAGGAGGTCCATGTATCAGGTTTTTATCCAGTTAGAGGGTGAACAGACATAAGTATTGATTCTGTCTGGAAAAGAGATTCCCTGGTTATAATTGATGCAGTCAGAGAGGTGATAGGAGATAACGTGCTTTAGCTGGAGGCAGGGTCTTGTAGGGAAATTTTAAGAGGAGTGTGATGGGTGGTCACAGTGGGCTTGGAGATATCCCACACTGTGGTTGACACCCAGGGAGGAGAGGTGCCAGGGGTGTCAGAGGGGAAGAAAATGGCATAAGAGGGTAGGGGAGTATGGGGGGCTAAGGTGGGTGTTAAAATGAATGGAGGCATCGAATTTAGTTAAGATGCTGATGCCAAGAATGGGAGTTGGTCATCTACACATGAATGGGGCCTTCCATTCAGTCAACTGAAACCAAAAAGTTTTAGTCTAGGGTTTTATTTTTTGTTTTGTTTTTGTTTGTTTTTTTTTGCATTTTTTATTAGAAGTATATAGAGATACAGTTGAGGGAGAAACATTATCAAAACAGTAGCAATCAATGTATATAAACTTTGTTATCCAGGGGTAGTGTCAAATCATAGATAAACCACCTTGGGTTTCACCTGTTGCAGTTTCCCCCAGAAGAACTCATTCGTTAAATGGGTAGTTCGTGGAGGAATGACATCGGCTTCTTGGATGGTTCCCCCATCTTCCCAATCTCCAGACTCCTATGAGTTCTTCATTTACCCTCCCCCTTCCCCATCTCCCTCCCTACACTTCCAAGTATCCTAGAGAGCCATCCCCCTATTACTCTGAAAGTCATTCAATTTGAAGTTTTGTTAGGTTAGCCACCTGCCATACTGCTTCCCCATATGTGCTAGCATCAACAGATGAGAGAAACCATTCGGGCCTTGAGTCTTTGAACTTGGGAGACTTCACTAAGCATAATTCTGTCCATCTCCTTCCATTTGATTTCAAAAGCCATAATATCGTCCTCTCTAATGGCTGAGAGTATTCCATAGTATATATGTACCAAAGCTTTTGTATCCACTCGTCAAGTGAGGGGCATCTGGGTGGGTTTCATAATCTAGCTATAGTAAATTGAGCTGCTATAAACATTGATGAAGCCACATCGCTACAATACGCTGATTCTAACTCTTTTGGGAAAATTCCCAGGAGTGGGATAGCTGGGTCGTAAGGTGGTTCCATCCTTAATTTTTTGAGGATTCTCCATACAGCTTTCCATAGTTAGCCTAGGGATTTAGTCTGTGGTGGTAGGATCCCATTCTCCAAGATCCCCATTTCTATTTGAGTGCTGCTGCAGGGGAAAAGGGTGCTGACTATTCTGGCTTCCTCATGCTGATGGTGGGTGTTGCCTGTGGCAGTCAGAGAAACTCCAGAGGGTCTGTCTAGGGGGCTTGGGTGGAAGTTGAGAGGCAGCTACACAGAGGGTCATATTTCCATGGCACCTGATGGTTGATGGACCCTAGGCATCTCATGCATCAGGGCTGTCCAGAGGTCCGTGATGGTGGTGATTGGCAGGTGACTGGACTTGCAGGACATGGGGGAGGGATCATGCTAGAATCATGCTAGAATAATAAACAATGTGACAAAACATTATTTTCTGCAAGCAGTTAGTGCAAAAGCAATCAGTGCCATCAGCCCGTTTTTGAAGACCATGAAGAAAGTAACTTAGGTTAGGGTGTGATCTGACGTTCATTTATTCGTTAGTGGAGGCCATTCCCAGCTTTAGAAACCTTAGCAGTGTTGCTAGAAACATATTTAAGCTTTATAACGGCCCAGATGTCTGCTTTTGAGTTGGGGAATGCCATCTGATTTCTATAATGTAGCTTTTTCTTGGCACTGCCTCTGTGTTCACAGGAAGATCCCTTTAGTTGTGTCACTTAGGACTCTCCTGGTAAAGTCAGTCAGGGCTTTTATCTACCCCATTACATCATGCAGATCAATCTCAGGCATAAATATTAGAATTCAGCAATCATGCCAGTGAAAAACAGTTTGAGTTTACTTATGTAGGAGGTGAGGGAAATTTGTGGATCTCGAAATGACTTAGAAGAAACTTGTGACTCTGGTAGTGTTTTTTGTATCCCTTTCTTTATAAACTCCCAGTTTTATTTACCTGTGGGAGAAATGACACAAGCACACATTCTGAATTACATTAAAAATAATTGGTGTCTTTCCTTTTATATGCCTATGTATGGCTGTGCTTTGGTTATAACTCTCCCGCCAGGTGTGTAAGATCAAGGTGGTCAACATTGACTTTTTTGGCTTAGATAAGTCCCATTGTCCCCTGAGTTTTAGCTGACCAAAAGGGGAAGGGCCAAAATATTGACTTTTCCTTAACCCTTTAACTTTCTTGACTTGGGTGTCCTGGTTTTGGTTTTAAACATCCAGCTGGCCAGTTTCTCCAGTCTTAAAGTGGGAGTACTGTGTTGTAATTTGGTGTTTACAGCTTTATCATTAGCCCTTTAGGTTAACTCCACTGGCCCCCCTGCAGGTTTCTCCTGAATAAACCTGTGATACTGTTGAGCCACCACTGTCCTCTACCCTTCTTTCCTGGATTCGCCTTCTTCCTTACACTCTCCCCACACCTGGCAGCTTTGCCAAACCATCTGAAAGTCATCTGCAAAATCAGGTGCCACCAATGCTTCAGCTGTGTGTCACAAGAAAGGGCGCAGGCACTTCCAATCATGGGAGCAGTTCCATATCACGTGTAAGAAAGTCCCTAGGAAGTAACAGCGCAACAAATCACACGGGTGTCCAAAATGTCCTAGAGGTGTGTTAGAGTCAGTTTGCAGTGAGAGAATGGATCATCTCTTCCAACTGTAAATTCAATCACATTAAGAGACTTTGGTCTTCGTACAGAGATTTACACAATGGACACTGGCAAGCAGTACCATTGGCTTCCTGCCCTCTGAGCCAGTCGTTAAACATTAACCAGCACCCTGTCCTCCTCATTTGAAGAAAAATAGCTGTATTGAAGTATAATTGATAAACAAATACTGTGCACACTTAGTGGACACAATCGGATGAGTCTGCTGGTGCTTTGCAGATACCCATGAAACAAAAAACATATCCATCACCTCCAAAAGCTTCCTCATCGCCTTCTGTTGTGGGGTTGAGAACACATAGCGTGAGACCTGCTGTCTCAAATTTTCAGGCTCCACGCAGTTTCGTTAACATGAGCTGTGTTCCATAGCTGATCAGAGCTCTTTCATCTTTCATGTTTGAAACTTCATCTCCATTGTCCCATTCCCTCCTGCTCTCAGCCCCTGGCAACTGCCATTCTGCTCTCTGCTTCTATGAATTTGACTGTTTTAGATACTTCAAAAATAGCCAGATATTCATACCCAAGACCAATGTCGGGAAGGGCATAGTGAGAAGATGGCTGTATGCACGCAGATTGCCTTTGGCAGTGTGGATACTTTAGCAGTGTAAGTCTTCCACTCCATACTTACATTCAATTATTAACTCTATTTTAGATGACGTTTATGTATGGTGTAAGGTTAAAGCCCATTGTTTTGCGTGTGGATAATCCAGTTTCCTGGCATTGTTTATAGAAGTGACCCTTTCCCCATCGTATATATTGCCATTCATTCATTGATCAAACATTTGAGTATTTAGTTTTGGGATCTCTGTTGTATTCTTTTGGTCTACATGTCCATCTTTATGCCAATTCCACATTGTTTTGATTACTATAGCATTGTAATATACTTTGCATTCAGGAAGTGTGATATCCACAGATTGATTCTTTCTCAAGATTGCTTTGGCTATATATGTAAGACTATGTTGAATGAAAAAAATAAATTTGGATTTTAAAATAAAAAAAGCCTAGAAATTCACACACACGCACACGCACACGCACACACACACACACACACACACAAGATTGCTTTGGCTGTTTGGAATCTTCTTTTGGGTTAGTTTTTCTTTCCTATCTCTGTAGAAAATGACTATTATGGGCTATATGTGAGCAACTGTCCTCCCAAATGTGTATATTGGAGTGCATTGGGCAGGTGGGAATTTTGGGAGAAAATTAGGCTTAGGCTTAGGTGAGATCATGAGGGGACACCCTTTCTTGTCGGAAGAGAAAGATGCTAAACCTCGCTCTTTGTGCCAGGTGAGGAGGTAGTGAGAAGACAGCTATCTGCCAATGAGGAAGAGGGTCTCCCTGTTAGGTAGCAGTTTAGTACTGAGCAGTGAAATGGGATCCAATAATGCGACAGTGGTCCACTTCATGCTTTGAACACAGCCCTTGCTGTTCTTCCACTGCAACTCATTTTTATTTATTTATTTTCCCATTTTCATTGGTGCATTATAATTTTACATAAAGAAGCATTTTGTTTTACTGTTCCATGCATGAAGACATCATAACATAGTGGACCAGCTCCCTGCCCAGGATGCACCTCCCCTTTTCCCTCTTCTCACTCTCCCTGGTCTTTTTTTCTCCTTTGATTTCCTCCCAGTTATACTACAATTGTAAGTGTATAATATTTCTAGATTTGTAGTTTTAAATGCCTGCATGGGAGCTGCATCTCAGAGGTGCCAGGTCCGCTGTGCAGTACTTATCTCCCCTTTACCCTCCACACTCTTCCCTCCCTGTCTCTACCCATCCCCTGGTCTGTGAGGCTGCCTCCAGTTTGACGCTAATTCATCGCTGTTGAGTCTGTTTTCTAAGCTTATTCATCTCTGCATATTGGATGCATTGCACAGGTGGGGCTTTGGGAAGAAAATTAGGTTTAGGTGAGATCACGAGGGTGGCATTGTTGTACTCCAGCCTCCTCATATGAGAGAAAACATTTGATCTTTGAATTTCTGGGTTTGGCTAACTTCCTTCAGCATGATTTTCTCCATTTCCATTCATTTTCCAGCAAAGGCCATGATTTCATTTTAATAGCTGAGTAAAACGCCATTGTGTATGTGTGTGTGTGTGTGTGTGTGTGTGTGTGTGTGTGTGTGTGTGTGTATCACTGTTTCTTGATCCATTTATCCAATGATGGGCATCTGGGTTGATTCCAAAATTTAGCTGTTGTGAATTGTGCTGCTGTAAACATTGATTTAGCTGGATGTAGCTGTGTTTCTGTAGTATGCCAAATTTATGTCTTCTAGGAAAATACCCAGAGGTGGGATAGCTGGGTTATATGGTTTGAGGAATTTCCATATTGCTTTCCAGTGAGACTCCTTTTTTTTAATTGAGAAATTTATTTTTGAACAACCATACAAGTTTTTAACAAAATAATATAAAATGTGTATAGATTCTGGAGATTAGATTTACCCCCAAGAGTGCCCCCCCATTACCCATCCTTTACCCTCCCTACCTCTTCCCATAATAGCTCTAAAAAAGTATTAGGTTGTATAGCATTACACCTTATCTGGATTTAATACATGATAATAGACCACTTTTCTCAATGGCCAGGGTCTAGTTCCAGCCTCCACAGACGAGTGGAGACATTTGACCCTTGATTCTCTGGGTTAAGCTGATTTTACTCAGCATAATTTCTTCCATAGCCATCCGTTTACCTTTGAAGGCTGCAATATCACTGTTTCTAATTGCTGTGTAAAAGTCCATGGTATATATGTACCACAGTTTTTGGATCCATTCATCCAGTGAGGGACATCTGGGTTGTTTCCATAATCTAGCAATAGTAAATTGAGCTGCTATGAACATAGATATTGCTGTGTCACTATAATATGCTGATTCTAAATCCCCTGGAAAAAATACCCAGGAGTGGAATAGCAGGATCGTATGGTGGGCTCATCCCTAGTTTTTTGAGGATTCTCCACACTGCTTTCCAGAGGGGATGTACTAGTCTGCAGCTCCACCAACAGTGTGTTAGTGTGCCTATCTCTCCACAGCCCCTCCAGCATCTATTATTGTTTATTTTCTTCATTTTTGCCATTCTGACTGGTGTAAGGTGATATCTTAATGTAGTTTTCATTTGCATTTCTCTGATTACTAGTGATTGGAGCACTTTCTCATGTATTCATTGGAGACTCCTTTTTAAAATAACATATTTCATTTCTTTTCTTTCTTTCTTTCTTTCGGAGAGAAGTGGACAGTGAGAGAGAAGGAGAAAATCAATTTATTTTAGTTTTCCGTGTGGCTTTTGTTGCTCCAACACTCCTTTGTGTATGTGGTAGTGGTGTTTGAACCTGCTTCCTTGTGCATGCCAGGCATGGACTTAATCGTTGAGACACCACTCCAGCCCCAAAGGAACATATTTCTTTCTCTTCTCTTTCCTTCCTCTTCACTAATCTCTCACCCTCCCTAATCTAGGAGAAATGGGATTACCATTCTTCCTCATCCTAGCCAGAGTCCTCTGTTCAGAGCACACTCCCAAGTGATTTTGCCTTGCGGATGACACCAGAAAGGAATGTCTCCCAAGTGAACATGTGAGTGACAACTCAGGACAGAGAACACGTGGAATGTAGCCTTTGAATCTGCTCTTAAAAACCCCTGTTCCCCTGATGGGCAGAATCACAGCCTCTGGAACAGGAGTCCCCTATGTTTCTCTTTTGATAGCAAAGCAATCAGACGTCTTGTTCCTTTTTCTCAAAGCCACATCCTAATTATTGGGTTGGCATCGGTACAAGAAAGGAGCTTTAAGTAACAATAACGTGGCAGGGTCATGATTTCTTTTAATCGCCTTTGGTTGAATCCTGATTGGTGAAAGCAGTGGAGGTAGACCTGGCTCTCTTAACATGACACAGCAGTTCCCTGTGCTATTTTCTGCTTGGAGACTACTCTCTCTCTCTCTCTCTCTCTCTCTCTCGTGCTCTTTGCTTGAACCTTACTTTTCTTTCATTGATAATAAAATTCTCTTGCTTCACTTGTGTCTGACTTTAAATTTCCTTTCCTTGGGACACAGAGGGAAGTCTGGAGTCCAGGTCTCCAGCTCCTGTGACCTCTAAGTGGTGCTGTGACTCAGATAGACTGAGCCATCTACAGGGCAGCTGTTTGCAGTCCC
This sequence comes from Aplodontia rufa, assembly GCA_004027875.1. Classification (NCBI taxonomy): domain Eukaryota; kingdom Metazoa; phylum Chordata; class Mammalia; order Rodentia; family Aplodontiidae; genus Aplodontia; species Aplodontia rufa. The sequence continues at coordinate 7,681 of PVKS010040667.1, forward strand.
CCTTGTTCAGCTCCCAGCTTTGGTGGAGATGAGCCCAGCTGAGCCTCCGAGAGCTTCCCTTGTGCCTTGGGCTTCTTTCTGCCAGAATTTCCTCCATGCGTCAGGCCCGTGTTCTGTCTGCCTTACGTCTTTTGTTGCATTTGCTCATCTTTTCGTTCAGTCAGTTACCACATTGGCACCTTGTCTTTGGTCTCACAAACTTAATATTCTCTTGAGTTTTTTTTTTTTTTTGTGTGTGTGTGTGTATCTCTTTTAGGTCACTACGGCGGCAATGAGACCACCTCCACCGTTGTGGCTATTGTCTATGGCATCTGAGTCACTTAGGAATGGAATTATACTATTTCTTGTCAGAGACAAAATGCAGAAATTGGAGGGAAATTACATGACCATCTCTATCTACTTGAACCGCCTCACTGGGCACTAGTTGGTTTAGTATATCTGACTGCCAATGAACCTATGCTTGGATGCTGTTTTTTCCTTCACCAAAACCGTGGTTTATGTCCTTACTGTGGAACATGACATCTCTTTATGTCTATCAATTAAAGGGAAAACTAAACAATACTAAGATCATTGTTCTTTTCTCATGGAATTTATCCTGTTGTTAGTTTTGGACTTGTATTTTTCCAACATGTTGCAAAAAGCCTCTGCGCCCCTCCAATATTGAACATCAGGCTTATGCTACCTATTATGGTTTAGATAAAAGGTTCCTCAGAACTCATGTATAGATCCATGCAAAAGAGGTTAGAGGTGAAATGATTGGGTTATGAGAGCCGTGTCCTTATTGGTGTATTTATCCACCAATAGGGATTAACTGGATGATGGCTGTTGGCAGGTGGGTGTGGATGAAGAAGGAGAAGGTGGGTCAGGTGGAGCACGTCTTTGGGATTTATAGTCTGTCCTTGTTGAGCAGAGCTCTGTCTCTCTGCTTCCTGGTGCCATATTCTCAGCTGCTTTCCTCTGCCACACTCTTGCACCATCATGTTCTGCATCATCTGAGGCTCCAAGGAATAAGGCAGCCTTCTATTGACTGAGACCCCTGAAACTGTCTGCCCCCAATAAACTTTCCCTCCTCAAATTGAATCAGCAAAAAAGCTGACTCAACCCTGGTCTTAGAATTCTGTGCAAAAGGATTAAGGGTCACTTCCCCAAGTTCTATCAATTGTCTGGCATAAAGATATTGGAGCTGTTTCTTAAGTTAGACTGTAAGACCATAAGCTTGAGGGCACAGAGTCTGATAAGCTATGGGTTGTGGAACTTGGAAAATGCATGCTCCACCAGGTTCCCAGGAGGCATGAGGGACACTGCCTGGTTCTGGGAGGTACACCCTCATACTGCATCTCCTTTGGAAGCTGTCCTGCTGAGGGACACCTAGGGCATTGACAGACTGTGGCCTTATTTGTTTTATAGCTGGTAAATAAATATTGGTTTCAGCTATCACTCATTGGGGTGCATCCTGAGAAACTGGGACCATACTGACCCAAATACCTTTAAGAAGAAGAGACTGATTTTGTTTATAGTTTTTTTAAAGAGAGGAAGATAATGAAAGAAAGTGAGAGAGAGAGACAGGAGAATCAATTTTTATTGAGTTTTTCACATGGTTTTTGTTGCTCTGGCGTTTAGTTGTGTACGTGTGTGCTGGGGTTTGAACCCGTGTACTTGCACATGGTGGGCAAGTGCTGTAACTGCCAAGCCACTGCTCCAACGCCTTGTTTTATAATGTTTCATGGCTTAAAATGAGTTAGGAGATGAAGAAAAATGGCCCATCAATAAATAATATTTTCCAATTAGACTTCTTTGTAGAAAGAAAGGGAAGAGGTCACAGATCACCTACGTACAGACTTACTTTCTAATAAGGGATCAAAAAGATTTGTGTGCTAAGTGTGGCACCCATGACGCCCTTCTTGCAATGACGAGACAAGGAATTGCTGATTTAGGAGATCCCTGAACTGCATCTTCCTACCTCTCAACAGCGTTCTTCACACTCAGATCTATGCATCTCATACTCCTCCTCAGGACTCACCATGGCCTGCTACTCCCACTCGCCCATTCTGGTTCACCTCATCATACACCTGGCTCTTTTTGTCCCTTCCACCATGTGAGGACCTACGCACAGCATTGTCAGTGAAGAATGGCCCCTCAGCAGACATGACATCTGCTGGCATCTCGATCTTGGGCTTCCCAGACTCCATGCTGACAGCAAAAAATTTCTGTTGTTTATAAATTGCCAGGACTAAGTTACTTTGTTAGTCACTTGGAGTGAGGGGACTAGGGAAATCTGGCAGGACTTGGGGGCAGCAGGAGTCAAGGAGTGACCAGTCAGGAGTTTGTTCTTCTCTGCATGGTTGAAACGGGATTACTGCCATGAGCATGATACAGCTGGCATAAAAGAGAAACTAAACAAATACAGAGGGAGCAGCTTCCTTTTCAATAATGAGGGCAATATTACAAACCTTATCTGCATCAAATTCTGTGGCAGGAACAGGGCCACATGACCCTACTAGAGCAAGGGAGGCTGGGAAATGCAGTCTCTATCCTGGTGGCACATGACCTGGAGGAAGGGATAAATGGACTTTTGGGTACAAGTTGTTATCTGCCAGCTTCTCCTGGAAGAGTTCTGGAGGCTCTTGCTCTCTTCTGTAGATTGTGGTCTGGAATTTGGCAGCTGTCCTCTCATCTTGCTGAGGATGGAGCTGGTTCAGGGACAGGTCAGATCCAAGGAATATGGAAGCCACAGGGTTAAGCCAACCCTGAAGCCCTGTGGCTTCATATAACTGAAACTTCCACATTGTAGAAGGAGCCCAGGCTCATGAGAAGGCAGGGATTGGTCAGGTCACACAGCCAGCACGAGGGAGAATGCATAATCCCCAGCTCTGGGCCTGGTTCTCTCAGCATCCTCCCAAGTGGGCCATATCAAAAGGTCCAGAACACCGGTGTGCAAGAATCTAGGAATCTTAGCTCAAGACTAATCCAGCAGAGTTACTTTTTTGTGGACATTAAAAAGAATTTCACAAAATATAAAATTATCCTTGGAGATAAAAAGTGTCAGAAGCACTTCTGATTTAAAGGGTGTTCAGGAAAGTCTGCAAAGCCAAGGTGTTTTATATATCTCTCTTGTGTTAGATTTCTGGAAACTAAATAATTTAATTGTGTGCTTTTTCTTTCTTGGATTGATTACATGAATTTAAAGTAGAAATGTTTTTGCCATGCTGGGGAGTGAATCCAGGGCCTTATGCATGCTGGAAAAACTCTCTACCACTGCGCTACACCCTCAGTCCTGTGATTTTATTTCTGGGTGGGAAAAGTTAATAGTGTTTCCCAATATGACAGATGGGATAATTTCTTGCCTAGGAATTTCTTTCTACTGAGTCTTTTTTATAATTTGGCCATGGAGTAGGCTTGGCATAACCATAGTCAGAAAAGAAAAGGGAGGGAGAAACAGGAGGAAGGATGTTTGTGGAGTTTCACAAGTATGTAGATGTACGTAAAGAGAAAGCTGTGAAGTCCCAGATACGGTGGGAAAGACGCACACTAAGAGAGCCAGGCAAGTCCTCAGTCGCTCATAAGGTGAGAAATGGAGACCCAAGAGCGCTTCTGCGGACTTTTGTGATGTCACTGCTAAGACTTCTGAACATATTTGTCTTCAGTGACAGAGCTCTGGGTACAAGAGTTTCTCTGCCAGCTTGGCCTGACAGATGTCCTCCTGACTCAGCCACTTATTACCTCTGATTTCTTGACAAATCAACAGATAGCTTACTCATCATATTTTGTGAGACACTTGCCTGTCAACCACATGACAATCATTGTGGGGACTGAAGGAGAGAGTGGCTGGCACTTTTTTAATTTTGAAGTACCATGGTTGAAATGTACAACATTGTCACTATCCCTGCAGCCCCTACGGATGCTTCCCCTTGACATAATGCTATAGAAGACATCCAGCCCTCACTGTAGCATTTGGCACGGATTCGAAGGCAGGTAGAGGAGTTTTTAGAGTGAAGAAAAGAAAGGCTTCCTGGATCCTTGGAGGGTGCTGGCTTGGGGTGGGCTCACTAGAGCACGACACCTTAGGAAGGGGATGGGAGCTTACTTGGCATTGTTTGCTGCTCCTGAGTGGGAAGGAGGGGAGAACTTAGAGGAATTGGTATTCATGGACCAAGTCCTGGCTGTTCTGGGCTGGTGGCTGCAGAGGGTGTGGGTCAGAGTTCCACTGTCTATTGGTGCAGAGAGTGAGGTTTGGTGTAGGTGTCAGCAGGTGTCCTTGGTTTGTGCTGTTATGTGGGGAGTCTGCCTAGCTCTGTCTGCCATGAGCCCTAAGTCTTACCGGCCAGCTCCTGAGGAGGGCTCAGTGTCAGGCGAGCATTTGTTCATCATGAATTTCTGTGCTGTGAGGTTTAACATGTCAGAAAGACAACACTGGGGAGCTGGTGGAGGAGACCCAGGTGGAGGAGGAGTGGCTGGTCCACACTTGTGTCTACCCCAGAGCCCACCTTCTGCCTCCACAGCATCCCATGTCCTCCCCATCCAGTCCATGGACCTCTCTTGGAGGTGAGGTTGTCATCTAAATCCATTAATGAAGAGCAGGGTAGACACGGTCTTTTCTGGCCAGGAGTCACGTCAATCAGATGGACCCCACTTGTGGGTGGTCAGCTTAGCACAGCACTGACCCTGCTGGCTGTCCCTCCTCTTGTCTTTCCTTTCCTCTTCCTCTGCTTGCCCTCAGTCCAAGGCTGCTGGGCTGTGTTCTTTCTCTAACGGGTTCCAATTGGATTTGCTTGACTCTTAGCAGGGGATGGTCCCCTTTGCATAAAAAGATAATAAATGACCACTTGAGGCCATCGGTTTCTAGGGCTCTTCCTTTGATTTTATTCAGTCAGCAACATAAAGGCATCATTTTGGTGTGAACTAAGGTTTGTGAGGTAGGGAGGGGCTCTTGGTTGAGATCTTAGAGACGAGGTTTTGCTGGAGAGTATGACTGCTCAGCCTGCTGTCTAGGACAGCTCTCTGCCTAAAATGACCTGGGACTTCCAGAGCCTTCAGGTGCACAGAAATCTTGAGCATCATCCCTTACCATGAGACACAACAGAGCTGGAAGAGGCTCAAGAATAGCAGAGATTTTTCTGGGGACAACTGGGGAGGAGGGTGGTGCCCTCAGCATAGGGACATGGCTCCTAACTGTGAAGGTGGTATTGCTATAATGCAGGAACGTGATAATCTACTCTGTGCATGGGAAGAGCCTTCTAGAAGATCTCTTCTTATAGAAAAACCAGGAAAACAGCCACAAGTAAAGCCAGAAAGGTAAAGAGCTTAAGGAAACTTTCAAAACGAGATGGGGGTTCTTGCACAATTCGAGTTTTGGTTGGCTTGAGTACGCGGTCCCACTGCGTCAGGATGGCGTTTCTGGCTCCTTCCCATTTTCCTGGGCCCGTCAGGCGGAACTGGTATGATGTGCAGGGGCCAAAGAAGACGGTCAAAGCCAGGCGTGGGTCGGTCAGGAGCAGAGAGAACAGGTTGGGCTTTGCGTTGATATAGGTCAGGAGTTCGTCCACATATTCAATATAATCTGTTTGTAAAGCCCTGCAGCAGCACAAGCCAAACCTTCAAAAAGAAGATTGGGGGAGAAATAGGAAGACAGAAAGTCAACATGATGACAATCACAGAACAAATAGCTGTAGTCTCATTCTCTCTCTTACAACTCAGGTATTCCTGCTTTGTGTAATAGGAAGAGCCACAGAAAATTACGGGGCAGAATTTCACTCATTCATTACTGCTGGTAATCACCAACAGACTCCTACAAAGGCCAACTGGAACCTGCCATGGCCTGAGGACCCTGGTTAAGTTTCTACCTCTGTGACTCGTCTCTCCTTAGGCTGCTCTTCCACTGTCCTCTCTGAGACTTGGACACCTCTCTGTTCTCCAGTACAGCTCTCCCCTCTCTGCTGTTTACCCATCCCCTTTATGATCCCAAAGGAGCCTGTGAGGTCCACTCACCCACTGGGCTTGTTTTGTTTCCTTTCCTCAACCTCCTGTATCCTGACACTGGGTGGTGGCAGTGTACTCCGACCTGAGGATAAACAGGACAAGGCAAATTGGCTTCAGGTGTGTACTTATGGATAAAGTGCAGAGTTCTGCTCATCGTTCATGTCCAGTGCCCTGCCACTTATCTGCTCTGGAGGACACATCATCAGTCAAGGCTGAAAGGAGATGTGGTCCACCTGTCACTGTCACCATGTGAAAGCAGTGGCCCCCTTTGTTTCACTACTTACTTAGAACAACAGAACTTCACAACAGATTTCAATATGACACTTAATAGCCCCAACCTTTACATTTCAACTGAATCAGTTGATTCAGTCAAATAACAGGAAGAAGGAGTTTATATTTTGACCCCTGATTTTTGATCTATGTTGGTAATGAATGGCCCCACACAGTATAATTCAGTGAGCAATAGAATGGATGCTGCTTCTAAATGAGAGGTGGGTAAGAGTGTTTTGCTGAAGCAACAATACCCGCCCTGCTGTTTCCTGCACACTTACCTTTCAGGACTTGGACAACCCATCGAGCTTGCACCTCTCCAGTGCCTATCAGAGAGCCAAAGGGCTTGATGAGGCAAATGACAGCCAGGGTTGGCTTCTGCAGGTGTGCAGGGAAGACGTACTTGTACAGAGACGCCTGGCCATCTTCCACTTTCACAATGGATTCGTCGAGGAAGGGGAAGGCAAAGGTGTAGCCAGTGGCAAAGACGATGATGTCCACGGACTCCTCTTTGGGGGTATCCTTAAACAGCACGGAGTTTTCCTTCACCTCTTTTATGCTGGGCTTGATCTGCACTCTGCCAGTGATGATGCAGCCGGGGAGTTCATCATTGATCACGGGCTCTCTTAAGTGCAGCCTGAAGAAAACATGGGCAGGGAAGAGCTCTGAAGATGGACTCAGCCTCTCTCCTGCTTCCCATTCCCTGGTCATTCTAGGGCTCCCCTTGGTTGGACAAGGGTCACCAATCCTGGGAGAAGCGACCTCCATGGGAGGGGATTCATGGGTGTCCAGGAATCATCAAACAGGCTCACCACTGATTAGAGTTTGGAAGCCCAGGAGGAGCAAGGGCTTTCCCAGCTTCTCTTTCTCTTACTGTTTTCAGCATTTAGTGATCTCTGTCATTCTAGAGACTGATTGCTGATTGCTGATAGGTTATGAGGGGAGTGGGACTTCATTTCTGATGAGCAGTGCTAGGAGCTCTGTCCTTTCCATTCTCTTCCAGAGAGCAATTGTGTAAGGAAAACGCACGTGTTCAGAAGGAACCAGGACAGAGCCGTCTTTTATAGCTATAACTTTGAAGTCATAAGACTACAGATTGTGAGATGAATTTTTATCAGCCGTTTCTGGTTTGTGATGAATATACAGAAAGAGATGGGTGAAATGGAGACAGTAGGCAGTAAGAAGAGAGGTTCCTTTTCCATCTGCTTATATTTAACAGAGCCTGGGCAAGTCATGGAGCCCTCCATGGACTTTCTTCTATTCATCAATATAACAGACACACTAACCCTTGCCATCCTTAAGTCATTGGGTGTAATGAAGTATGTGTGGTATAGTAAATAGTGGGACTTTGGATGTGGTAAAGGACCAACTGCATCGAAGGGAGAAGAGATTCTAGTTCCTCAGTCCTGTGAGCCACTAGAGTTTGCGGTGGAAGGAGGCCAAGCCATGAGAGGCCTGGAGGCTGAGGAGAGGAGATGAGAAATAAGGGGAGAAGGGAGACAATAAAGAGAGAGAAAGGGAAGAGGGTCACAGAAGTTCTGTAATGGAGGGGGCTGCATGTGCCCAGTGGGGGCATGGACCATGGGTCCATGTTGGTTCAGAGTGAAGGGTGCAGGGAAACCGGACAGAACCTGTAGCTGCAGAGCCACCTGGTGATGGGTGTCCACCGTGTACACTTAATGAACAAGCAAGGAAAGCTTTTGGTCCTTGTTATTGGGACAAGTTGTAGTTTGAACTGAAGAGATGGACTGAAAGGAGGGTCATCTATGCCATTTGACAGGCAGTGAAGGCAACTGAGGGTTCAGTTTCCTAGCTCAATCATGTGAGGCAAGTATGTTGCTTTGTCACCAAGTCACAGTTTGGTGCAGTTGAGGTGAACGTCACCTGCTGAGGCCAGAGAGCTCACTTACTCCTAACTTTGCTAGTGCAAGTGAAAAAGTTTGCTAAATCTTCAGAGATCAGGAGAATAGTATTACTTACCTTAAAGAGCTGCTTGCAAGTGACGTTCACCGTTTCACCCACCGATCACTTAAGAACAGCGAGCTCTCACTATCAAGGGTGTGCCCATGAAGCTTTGGTTTGCTGTTTTCATTTCAAGTCCTATTGCTGTGTCATTGCCTGGCTTGTGTATTCCACTGGAAACACTCAGACTCCACCTCCCTGAGAGCCCTTGGCGACAGATTCTGCTTACCTGTCTTCTGGGACTAGGCCGTAATTCACATGATTGAGTCGGCTGTTCAACTTCCTTGTGAGCAACCAGATCGCGATTGGAGTTGGGAGAGCATTTGCGAACATGTTCTGAAATCGTGTTGTAAACATCATGTCAAATGGGTACCCTGAGTCGCCAATTCTGCTCAGCACCCATGCCCCTCCAGTGGTGCTGAGGAACACCTGGAAGCAATCAGAGATGACCCTGTTAGGAACCGGAAGGCAACCAGATATCTGTCGCTATCTAAATGCACACCTAACCTGTCAGTCTTGGTCCTTCTAACCACTATTTTAACGATATTCTTTTGGGATAACAGTTGGAAGAGGGAGAGTATTAAAATGCCTCAGGACATATGA
>PVKS010040668.1:0-16489 GCA_004027875.1 Aplodontia rufa
GACACTGCTTCACCTCCAGGGCACCTGGGACCAGGAAGGGGTTGTTGAGACAGGGCCAGGAGAAGAGAAGAGGTGGCCAGACTGGAGTCAAAACCTTTGTCAGGGAATAGAATCCCTTGGTCATATACAAAGGCCATCAATAGATGCCTCGTCACTTCTAGGAATTCAGCTTAAGAAAATGTACGAGGGGTTGGGGATTTAGCTCAGTGGCAGAGCGCTTGCCTAGCATGCGCAAGGCCCCGAGTTCGGTCCTCAGCCCTGAAGAAAAAAAGAAAAAAGAAAGAAAATGTATGAAGAGAAAACAATGATACATGCATATGAAGATGACCTGTTGCATCCTCTAGAAGGTTACAAGAGATTAAGCACTGACTCAAATAAGATGTCTCACCACAGCAAACTATAGACAGGAACCATACATCAACAAGGAAATCAACCCACATGTAGGAAAACCACACAACTGCACCACTTCTGGAAAAGCGCTTAGTTCTCCCGTACTTTCATGTGGGGTTACTACCGTGTGCAACAGTATATCCTTGGGCCCCATCCTACCTGCATGGTGATGGTGGGAGTGGTGAGCCCGCCAGCGGCTGTCAGTGTGGTCTGTGCAGCTGAGACAGTAATGGCGGTGGGATTAATCACCTGGCTGGAGAGGGTGGCGATGGTACCCAATGTGGTGATGGGCGTGGCCAGGGAGGCGCTGGTGCTATGGCCCCCAGCTCCAGCGAGGCTGGTAGAGACAGTGCCTGTCACTGTGCCTAGGGTTGTGACACCTAAAGGAAGGGTGGCAGAGGTAAAGCATGGTCTGCTGCTACCACCTCCTTTCCAACAGCATCTTTCCATGGATGGGGCTGAGGGACTAGGAGCTCTAGAGAGCAGCTACTGGGGACTGAAGGCCCCGGACAGAGCACCTGCCATCTTCCCCCAGCTGGACTATGGGGAGGTGGCCACAGGAAGCCTGTAGGGATGGAGTCCAGCCATTGTTGAGGCCCTGGCCTGTGGGCTACACACCTGTGGTGCCCTTCACAACCAATGTGGTGACGGCTGGCTTGACGGCAGAGACGGTGACAGGGGTGACCAGGCGAACGCCCCCCATGGGCACGGTGCGGAGGATGGTGCCTGGCTGTCCAGGGGCCCCCTTTAGCACCACCTAGAACACCAGAGCAAAGCGCCACCAATATCACTCCCAGGCTGGCTGGACTGTGTTGCCCTTCCCAGACCTGTCAGGAGGACATGTGCACCCTGCTAGAGTGGACTACACTAGAGACCAGAGTAAAGAGAAGGTCAGGTGTGCCTCACCTGAGTCACTCCCTGCTGTCCATGGCCAGTGGCAATCTTGGGGACAGCAGTGATGATTTTGGCAGGTGCTCCAGTTCCTGAAGTCATAACCTTTGTGGTGATAATGGTGATGGGGGACTTGATGCCAGGACTGCTAGTCACACCTACATGGGAGACACAGGGGGATCCAGGGAAGACGAGTCTGTGAGGACTTCCTAGTTCCCATTTTCAGTCAGTCACCTCTGTAGTTCTGAGATAAAGAATCAACAGTCATACCCCTGCCAGCTCCCTACAAATCTTAAATACCAGGCTCAGCAGTTACGGTGCTTGCCTGGCATATGCGAGTACACAAGTTCAAACCCCAGCACTACGTACACAATGACGTGTCCGAGGAATGAAGGTCACATGAAAAACCTAAATAAAAATTACTTCTCTCTCAAAAAAACTTAAATGCCAACAAAAAAAGTAAAAGGAGGTGGAAAAGGGGAAAACCAAACCAAACCAAACCAGGGAACACAATGTAACTGACCCCACTTTCTTCTTCCTGCTTCTGCAGTTACGTGTCAGCAAGGACCTTTAGGAACCTGTGTTAGTGAGGCTTCCTACCTGTGGCTCCCGCCTGGGTAATGATGGCAGACATGGGGATAGTCTTGATGATGGTGGTTGTGCCAGGTTTGGTGGTGCTAGGGGAGACACTGCTGATGCCCAGGATGGTAGGCTTGGTCCCTGCCCCACTGGCCTGCGTGGTGGTAATAATGGTTGTAGGCTTTCCATCTGCTGAGGTCACCAGCTTCAGGATTGTCCCTGCTGGCAGGGGTCCTTTGGTCTGAAATGGGGAAGCAGGTGGATGAATGGGCACCACTATAAAGAAAGAACATTTAGTCTGGTTACTCTCCAACGGCAATCTAAGCTCAGGGAATGTTCTGGATAGTGTGGATGATGGGACTAAGCAGCAGGACTCTGAGCAACACATGGTCCTGGGATCTTCCATAGGCAGACACACAAGTTGTCTTCATGGTACAACACCTGTTCTTGCCTATGTGGCTGAGTCTAGGGATCATTTTCCGTAAGGACTGAGAACTCACCTGGATGATCTGAGTTACAGGTCCTGTAGACGCCTGGCCTGTGACTGCTGAAGTCTGAACTGGTTTGGTCTGGACCACTGACATCACCTTGCCCAGATTGGAAATCTAAAAAGGATAGGATGGAGCAGGGAGTGATCTGGAAACCAAACAAGGACATAGGCCTGGGCTGGGACTCCCATTGGAATTGGACCAGGGGCAGAAGTCATCCCAGGCAGCCACCATAGCCTTAGCCTGGCAGCTGTCATGTGCGGCCAGGCAGTGCCTGTCACTCACCAAAGCACTGCCTCCTGGGACGGAGATGGGGCTCTTCACAAGGGTGATGGTCTTGGTGACTCCACCTACCACTGTGGTCACCACCTGGGCTTGCTGGGCCACAGTCACGGTCCCCGACTTGTGCACCGTGATGATGGGGCGGGTAGATGTGTTAGCGGCAGAGGAGACAGATGTCCCCACTTGGGCAGCAGCAGTCTTCAGCATGCGAGTGGCAGGATTGCTCACCTTGAAAGACAGAGATAAGTGATGAGCAGGATAGAGACCAGGTTGCCATTTGGAATGCCCATGGCTCTAGCTCTGATGATCACCATACCCCAGCCCCAGAACAGATTGGTTTACTTTCCCTTTTAATGATGCCAGGGAGCAGCCTGAATGACTACAAGTCTAGTCCTAAGGCTGCCATACTCCTAAAAACAACTGCTTATGCCACAGCCTGCACCGGTACCAATTATGGACCAATGGCCTTGAGGGGTGGTCCAAAGCCCAGAGTGACTGCTGTTTTATAAGATCACTGTGACCGTAGCCCTGAGGTTGCTATATTAGAACCAGGTCCAGAAGACAGATGCTCACCATAACAGGAGAGGAGGCCACTTTCACAGTAGCTGGGAGGGTGGTCGTGCCAGGTGTCACAGCTACAGTCTTGACAATGGTGGTGCCCGCTGGGACACTCAGCACCGTAGGTGCTGAAGAAGGAGGGATTTTCTGGGTGGCAGCAGCAGCAGCTGCCAGTGCGGCCATCCCACTCATCTGTGGGCTGCTACCAATCACCTGTGGCAAGCACAGGGTGTGTAAGCCATGCGGCATCATTTACCTCCCTAAAACCTACCAAGGGGCTCAGCAGCATCCTTTAGCTTTTCCTATTGCTGGCCTCTCCCTCCTAGCCCCAGACAAGTATCCCTACCAACGAGCAAGTACAGAAACCCCAGTGGTAGAATCTGTCAGGTATTCCTGTCTTTCTTTTCTTTTCTTTCTTTCTTTTTTTAAAAGAGAGTGGGACAGCGAGAAAGAATCAATTTTATTTAGTTTCTCATGGACTTTCGTTGCTCACACACTTCATTGTGTACGTGGTGCTGGGGTTTGAACCTGTGTAGTCGCACATGCAAGGCAATCGTCGTAATTGCTGAGCCACCGCTCTAGCCCCCCTTTCTTTTCTTTTTAAGAGAGAGGTGATTTTATTTTTTAATCTGGCCTTTGTTTCTCTGACACTTAGTTGTATATATGGTGTTGGGGTTCAAACCTGGGTTCTCACACGTGACAGGCAAGCCCTCCAACCCCTGAGCAACACTCCAGCCCCACTCTTGTCTCATCTTTTAAGGAGCCCCACTCTCGCCTTTTAAGAGTCAGGGTTAGGGGGGCTGGAGCAGTGGCTCAGCGGTTCTGGCGTTTGCCTGGAATGCGCAAGAATACAGGTTCAAACTCCAGCACCACATGCACAACGAAAGTGCTGCAGCAATGAATTCCACATGAAAAACTAAATAAAAATTTGATTCTTTCTCTACCTCTCTCAAAAAAAAAGAGTCAGGGTTAGGGATGTAGCTTGGTGCTAAGTGTGTATTAAGGCCCTGAGTTCAATCTCCAGCAGAGTCAGATACACCTCACTTCTGATAGGTCTGGGTCAGACCCAGCTGACCAAATTCTCCCTTCAGGCTCCAGGACAAGGAAGTTCACATTTAAAATGCCCTGAGGATCACACAGCAGGTCAAATCCTTTGGAAGCTTTAACTTATTAATTCTCAATCCTGCCAGAAATCTCAATACGAGCACTTTACAGACAAGAAAGGCCAATGGTGCATGGTACAGGAACTGTGTGCACATCTGAACCCTTCCAAGCTCTATGTATTTATTCTACTTGGTCACCAGAAAGTCCTGCCCTTAGCCCTGACTACTGACAACTCCTCACCGTCCCCTGGGCACTCTGCGTGGGCACAACCATTCGCACACCAGCAGGCAGGGAGGTCACAGTGACAGGGGCTTTCCCAGCCTGGCTGGTAGGTCTCATGGTGACCAGTGGAGTTCCTGCTGTAGCCTGAGGACCGGTCACTTTGAGAACAGCAGGGACACCTGATGAAAGAAGGGGTTGGTCATCAGCAAGTCACCTTCCAACCAATGTCCCCTCCCCTCTGCTGAGTTCGGTACACAGACTTGAGCTACTCCTTGATCTGCTTGTGCTTCACATATAGATCCTCTCTGTGCCCTCAGAGTACATTCTCCATGACATATGGAGCTTTCTCATCCTCCTCACCCCCTTGCAATGAGCCTGAAGCTCATGGCGACAGGTCTGCTGTTTAGCAACCCCAGTGAATCAGGGCAGTAGTCACCACTTAGGCACTGAATGTCCCCAGGGACCAACCCCACCCTTATATATCCCTGGCTTACCTTGAGTCCTGGCTGCAGTGGGCACAGAAATGGAGCTGCCTGGCACCGTTGGCAAGACTTGGATAGTGGTGGTGGTCGGGGGTGCGGTAGCAGCCTGGGGCAGGAGCGTGATGCCTACTTGGGTCAGTGGCTGCACGGCAGGTGCGGCTGCTGCTGGGGCAGGGCTCTTAGGAGGGTTGGCAGGCACAGATGGGACTGGATTGGGTGTGGGGGAGGTGGCAGTGGCGGCCGTGGCAGGAATGTCATATTTCTGGAGCTGTAGAAGGTAACTGTCGGCTGTTGCCACTGCCCCCCAGCTCACCTCCAGGGAGTTAGTATTGGCTCGTACCAGTTGTACTCGGGCCGGGGGCGGTGGCTTTTCTGTAAGAGAACGTAGCTTGTAAGATGGGTGGGAGTAGGTGGCTTTGGATGTTGAGAGTGGCGCTGGCCTGGCTGGCTAGTGCCTTACCTGTCTCCAGGTACCAGAGGTCCTTGCAGCAGACCTGGTTGTTCCAGGCTTTCCGGTAGCCATCGCGCCCACTCCAAATGTATAGGCGAGTGTTGATGGCAACAGCACAGTGGCCAGCTCGAGCGCGAGGAATGTTGTCCTCCAGCGTATCCATCAGAATGGTTTCCCAGGCCATGGTATCTAGGGGTTGGTAGTTGCTGGAGGTCAACAGAGAGGACAGAGGAAACCCACCCCCTTCCCTGACTCCCAGTAGCCCCTTCTCTTTTCATTGTCAGGGACGGGAAATTACAACCAGAAAACTGTCAGTGTAGTAAATTAAAACAAACAAACTGTATGCCAAAAGCATACAGTCATGCTGAACGCTGTGGTGCACACCTGTAATCCCAGTTATTCAGAAGGTGAAGACAGGAGGATATTGCCAAGTTCAAGGCCAGCCTGGGCAAAATAGCAAGACCTTGTCTCAAAAAGTAAAAAAGGGGCTAGAGCAGTGGCTCAGAAGTTGGAGTGCTTGTCTGGCATGCACAAGGACCTGGGTTCAAACCCTAGCACCACATACACTACTGGGTGTCATAGAAAAATAGGCCAGATGAAAAAATAAATAAAATTCATTCTGTCTGGGGTTGGAGTGGTGGCTCAGCAGTTACGGTGCTTGCCTGGCAGGTGCAAGGGCATGGGTGGGAAACCCAGCATCACATACACAACAGAGTTTTGGAGCAACAAACGCTACATGAAAAACTAAATAAAAACTGATTTTCTATCTCACTGTCCCTCTCTCTAACAAAAACTAAATTAAATTGATTCTCTCTTTACCTCCCTCCCTCCGCATCACTTAAAATAAACATGGATAGGGATGTAACTCAATGGTAGAGAACCCCTGGGTTCAATTTCCAGTACAAGGAAAAAACAAAACAAAAACAAACCGTAAGCCACCAACAACAAACTGAGAAAATTATTTGAAAAGTGTAGGTGAAGGTTTCCTTGCACATCAAATAATAAATACATCCTCTAGAGTGTGACACACAAATTGGACTACGATTTACAAGAAAAATGAATAAAAGGACCCTTTAAAAAAATACAAAATAAGAGAAACATACAGGCTGGAGCAGTGGCTCAGCAGTTGCGGCGCTTGCCTGGCACATGTGAGGACGCAGGTTTGAACCCCAGCACCCCGTACACAACGAAGTGTTGGAGCAACGAAAGCCACATGAGAAACTAAGTAGAATTGATTCTTTCTCTCTCACTGTCCTCCTCTCTCTTTAAAAAGAGAGAAAGAAAGGGAGGGGAGAACATAAACCACATGGCACCTGGCATGGTCGGTGCCCACTGCAACTGGGGCTCAGGGTAAAGCAAAGTGGGGGACTAGCCTGGAGGGAGCTCCTGCCACCCAGCAGGCTGGCAGAATCTGACAGTGTGCTGAGGGCCAGGTTCCAGGAATTTGGGCACCACCAGGGGTGTCTACACTGGTACAGCCTCTGTGCAGGGTGGTTTGGCAACATCTGATTACAACTGTACCTCTAGACATTTTTGTCCTTCAGAGATGGGGTCTCACTACGTTGCCCAGGCTCAAGCCACTCTCCTGCCTCAGCCTCTGGAGTAGCTGGGACTATAGGTGCAAGCCACACACCTGGCTACCTACCTCTAAGGTGTTGTTTGCCCTTTGAAAGCACCTGCATGTGGGTGAAAATGGTACAAGGATACTCATAGGAGCGGTATCGGTACAAGTTTCACTACCACAATAGCAATTCAAAAGAATGCAGCTGCTTAATACACAGGGATATGGAACGATCTCTAAAACGCAGCAAATGAAAAGTGCCAGTGCAGCTCTGGGTATAGTGGGCTACAGACCTACAGTTACTGCCTGCGTGTATGTAGAAGAGTCCTTGCAGGGGGCACAAGAAACGACCCATGTGGCTGCCTGAGAAGGGGGGGAAGCTCTGCACCAAATATGCTTTTGGACTTTTGGATTATCTGA
The DNA here is from genome assembly GCA_004027875.1 of Aplodontia rufa. Classification (NCBI taxonomy): domain Eukaryota; kingdom Metazoa; phylum Chordata; class Mammalia; order Rodentia; family Aplodontiidae; genus Aplodontia; species Aplodontia rufa. The sequence goes on from PVKS010040668.1 coordinate 7,429, forward strand.
ACACATATACAAAGAGACCATTCAAACAACTGAAGAGAAGAGTGCTGCTGTGCAGCACTCCTCTCAGTATGCACTGGTGGATTCCAAAAGGAGCCATGGTCCCAGCCTCACTCCCCGCACACCCCACACAGCTCTCAGGGCTGAGGAGGGTCAGCCTCCCCCAGGCCACTCCGAGCCCGAGGAGGCCATACCCAGGTTGAGACAAGCCAGCGTGTTGGTACACTTCCACTCCTTCTCGTGTGTGGCCACTTTGACATCATCCATGACGAGAGGCACCCAGCCACCAAACACATACATTCTGAGAGGAGGGAGGGAAAAGCAGGAGAGGATTGTAGAGGAGGTGCCAAGCTAGAGGCCACCTCTTCTACCCAGGAAGTTCTGAACATGCTGTCTTCTAGATCTCCCCAGGAGTCCCCCAGGGTGCACAAAGCCTTTGGACACAACCTTCTCCTACCTGGAGGCTCAGTTCTTGTAAGAACTGTGTCACCTCTCCACCAGGAAACTATTGTTTTGCTCATCGAAGACTCACCTTAGTCTCTATTGTCCCTAGACTCTCTTTAGGACCTTGGCATTCAAAAAGATAGCTGCTTGAGTGGAGGATCTGCACCCTGGATGGGATGGAGCCTTATTGGCCTAGGAAGGGTCTCAGGCTGAGTTTTGTGGGTAGTCCCCTCCACCCTGAATCTATCTTCTCTGGATCCCCCAGGGTTGTGATGGAAAAATAGGGCTACTCAACGCCAGCCCAGCCCAAAAGAAGTCTCCTTGGGTGTTAGGGACTGTCACAACAAAACTGACCGAGAACCCTTCAGGAGTGGGAACAATTCCAGGCTAGGGAAGAGAAGAGTAGCTACTCACTTGTTTCCTATGGTAGTTGCAGAATGGAGACTTCGAGGAAGGGGTGCTACCCCACTGAGACTGGGTTTGTTCCATGTCAGCGTCTCTGCAGAGATGGAAAGACCAGAGATTATACATTGGATCACACTGAGGACATTCTCTGGACTCAGGCATGGCAGGTGCTGACCTAATGTAAGAACTGCATCCCTGACCTTCCTACAGCCCACAGAAGGCCCTCTCTGACTGGTACCCTGAACAGCCAGATTCTAGCATTTCCAAAGTGATTTTTGACAGTCCCAGTAAGAGTTTCTGTCAAAATGTACTGAGCACCTCCTACAAGGCAGCAATACTTCCAGAGCTGGGATAGGAGGGCTGAGCTTCCCCTTCAGCCACATGGCTTTGAACTCTTCATGGAACATACCCTCACATACCACCTCAACACTCTACAGACCACACTTCAGTCTATGCTGAAATTTCACTCACACTGAACTGTTTCTTTTGAAGCCAACTCTGATCCAAGGGGCAACATAAGCGATATCTATTCTCCACTGGCAGACCTTCCAGAAATCTGTAGTTGGCAATCTTCTAATCACTCCTGATGCTACCACCTGGTTACCAGCCCAAGTAGTCCCCAAAGGCTCAATGGTCTATGGATAACCAATTTTACTGCAACAGCCAGAGCAAGATGCATTATTCACATACAGACTAACCACTGATAAGCTTTGACAAGCACTACTGCTACCCAAATTGAGACAATTTCACCCTAGAAAAGCCTCAGTCTCCCTCTTTATTCTCCTATAAGCTAGCTAACCAACTAAGCTAACTAAGCCTTACTCTTTCTTAACAGAATATATCACCAGCGTAGGAAAAAGATAACAGCCCACAAACCTAGGGACTATCAAGTGTCCTACCTTCACCCTGTCTTGAGAAGTGGAAAAAGCTAAGCGAGACACCAACTTCCTATGAGTCTTGCCTCACTTATGATGATGGCAGCCTAGACTCACTTCGCTCCAAGTCTGCTAGAGCAACAAGGGCTACTTACCAATATCTAGGGTCCAGAGGTCTCCCAGCCTGCAGCCACTCATCCCTCCATAGATCACCAGCTTGGATTTCTTATTGTCTTTTTCAGTGTAGACCACAGCAGTATGTGACTCTCGGGGTGGAGGCAGGACTCCATAAGTGATGGGGATATCCCAGGCTACCACTCCAGAGCCTGGCCGTAATTCCAGGATATATAAGTCATTCAGGTACCTGATGAAGAAAGATCGGTTGCAGCAAGCCTCACTTCCACATGCCAGAAGCCTCACTGTGAGCAGCAGACTCTTGGGAACATAAAGGGGTGAAGTCTGTGAACTCTGAAATCTTCTTCTACCCTTGCACCTGAGGCAGGTGCTGCCAAAAGCTCCTGAAGGTGAGTTTAATCGGAACAGTGGGACAGGGTGTATGAGGCCACGTGGCCACCTCAAGTTCAGACCCAGCAGCAGGCCCCTCCAGGCTGCTGAACTCACAAAGCTGGGCATTATACAAGTCCCTCCTAGAGTAAGAAGAGGGTGTTGGCTTGGGACTACCTCCAGCCAGGGCCTTGGCCACAAGCCTTGGAAAATTCCCATCAGGAAACTTTCAGGCAGTGAAGGATGAGAAGGAAATCACCAGCTCTAAACCTAGGCTGAAGTGCAGGGACCAGCCCAAGGCAAAGCAGTCTTTCACCTCCTGGCCTGGGCCTCCTCCCATGAGGCCAACTCAGGGTTTCAGATTTCAGAGCAGAAAAGCTCCTCAGAAAGCATCTAGTGCCAATCTTTCATTTGACAACCTAGCACAGGAAAGGGACAAAGCCGCAGTGGGGTTAACTGGCATAACTGACTTTAGGACTGCAGTGAGCCCTGTACCTGGGCAAGCAGACCCACCCTGGTGGAATTCTACAGAAAAAAGAACAAGGGGTTTACCTTGGAATGTTGTTCTTGGGGTCCTCGCTATCATTGGCCAGGCCCCCAAACAGGTAACATTTGTTGCCCACAAGGGAGAAGCTGTGCCCAAGCCGAGGACAAGGAGGGGGCCCATTTTTGGGTGTTTTGGCTTTGAGTCTCTTCCACTCCCACCGGCTTGCCTGCAAAAATCAAGACTTGGAGATTGAATCCTGCGATAAGAAGCCACAAGTGGGGAGTCTGGGGTGATTGTGGCATGAGAAAGAGATGGTCTCCTCTATCACTTCACTGAAGTCCCCAAGCCACCAATGTAAAGGAGCACTATAGGGGGTCATGTGAGGACTAGGAGGCAGTGTGAGAACCCAGACATGTGAAGGAGGAAGAAGGGCCCAGCAGTTCTATTATGTTACCTGGAGCTCGTAGAGGTCGTTGCTGTACTTCCCATACTCCACCATCCCACCAAACACCAGTAGGCGAGTACCATCACACACAAAGCCATAGGCTGCGCACCCTGGGGGGATGTCCCCTCTCACAGCTGGGATGAACCACTGGTTGGTTGCTGAAGAACAAAAAGAAGAAGTCAAAACACCCAGGAGCTTCAAGAATCCCATTGCTCTTATTCCTCAAGTACCCCAACCTTCAAATGTGGTCAGAGAGAGGAGGAGCTGAACCAGCATGTTATCTCTTGGAGCCCTATTATCCTGTACACCTCCAGCCACTCTGACCAAGCCATCTGCTAGAGCCCTGGACTTCAGATTACTGCACAACAGCCTGTGATCACCGTGGTTCTCATCAAGGTCATCTTGGCAAGCACGAAGTAACCAGCCAAGACAATTCATCAGCTTCTGGGAATCTGGGCACTGACTTCCTTCCCCTACTGCTTCGAGGATCATAATGAACTTCTATACCCCAAACGTCCTCTCTGGAGCCCTGCACTCCTCTTCCTAGAAGCCTCTATTTCTCTCCCTGCATTACATGGTCAAGACAGCCAGACCCCATGGCTGCATCTTTGCAGCAAAACAGCAACTGCTGCAGGCCTGTGCTTTCCCTCTGGGCAGGCAGGCAGGCAGAGACCACAAGCCAGCCCCAGCACACTAGAAGGGGAGAACTGGGGGCAAGAACTGGTCTCTGCTCTGACCTCCTGGGCCTTGCTGTCTCCGCTGTCTGCTCTGACTTCCCCGCTGTTCTTGTCTCCTAGGTGATGGTCCTCAGGCTCTGTGGCAGCGCCAGTCCCATCCCCCACCACCACGCCTACGCTAAGCTGCTCCAGAACATTCTCAAGCCAGAGGTGGCAACCACAGCAGAGCTTCTATGACAGAAGCTTCTCAAAAGCCCTTCACACTTCTGGCTGGGGGTGGGGTAGGGAGGTCACCAAGGAAGAGGGCAAATCCAGGCACTGCCTAGCTCCCCGGTGCAAGACAGAGCTTCTTGCTGGGAATATACTTTTCCCAAACCTACCTGGAGTATGTGGCTCCTCAATCCAGGTTCCCATGTCCCCTACATCTGTGGTGCCAGGGCTTCCCAGAAAGTGATGGGGAGCTGGGCACAGTGGTACATGTCTGTAATCCCAATAACTTGGGAGGCTAGGGCAGGAGGACCCCAAGTTTAAGGCTGATCTCAGCAAATTAGTGAGACTGTGTTTCAAAATAAAAAAGGGCTGGAGAGGGGCTGGAGCAGTGGCTCAGCAGTTACGGTGCTTGTTCGGCATGCGCAAGTACACAGGTTCAAACCCCAGCACCACGTACACAACTAAGTGTCAGTGCAATGAAAGAACACCCTTGGGTTCAATTCCCAGTATTGTGTGTGTGTGGGGGGGGAAGCAATGAGAAAAATATCCTACTATGACTTTTAACCAAGGGGCTGTCCCACAAACAACAAACCAATTTCTCTCAAACCCCAAAAGGAGGGACAAATGTAAATCCGATTGTGTGCCTGGATCAGTCAGATCTCAGCTCCAGGGCATCACCTGGGCAAAAGTTTGAGTTAAGATAGTTCCCCTGGGTAGGGCACAATAGTGCACGCCTATAAACCTAGCAACTCAGGAGGCTGAGGCAAGAGGATCATAAGTCTGAGGCCAGCCTCAGGAACTTAGTGAGATCCTGTGTTAAAATAAAAGGTCTTGGCTCAGTGGTAAAGTGCCCCTGAGTTCAATCCCTGGGGTGGGGCAGGAAGGGAGAGGGAGGGCGAGAGGGAGAGGGGAGAGGGAGGGACATCTATCCCCCACCCACCGACTGATTTGGGGGACAGGATATTCCTGTGGGGAGATGTGGAAGGCTTTAAGGTCCAGTCCAGGCTAACTCACTGCTTCTCAGCCTGACTTTTTATACAGGTATGCTGGAATACTACAAGAGAATAAGAAATGTATACTTGATGGGGACAAAACGTGTTTTGAGATTAGGGAAGAGGAAGGACAGTTGGTTTTTTTCCTTATTCAGATGCACTTGAGGAAAAGGGGCCAGGCATGATCATTTATACAAGTGCTGCTGCATCCTAGATAACACAAATCCTATCCCAAGATTCTAGAGGCAACACACAACTGCAGTCATGCCTGAGAGAGTAACACCTCCCAGGGTCCCACCCCTGAGGCTATAGGTGCTGGGCCCCTAGGCTGTTCAGCTGAATCTCTGGGACTCCAGGCTGCCTAGCACCATTCTGCCATCTGCCTATAAGACAGGTGTAGGGTTTTTACCAGCCCTCTGCCTCCTCATTCACAGTGCAAACACAAACCAAGAAAAGCAGGGACTTTCTACACTGTGCAAATCAGAGACAGACTCTCACAATCCAGACAGCAAGTTCCATTCAAGTTACCAGGATAAAAGCAAACAGAAGCCACTGAGGTCACCTCAGTCCTGCTCCATCCATTGATAAAAGGACAAGGTCAGGAAAAGTGACTCACCTAAGGTCATAGAGTAAAGAGAGGGACAAGAACCTGGTCACTTACTGACTGAACAGGGATCTATTTGTGTCCACCTAAGGTCCCATGTAGATGTAGCCACTGGCTACCCTCACGGAGACACATAGCTATATAAGCACGGACCAAGGTTTGGGGTGAAAGCACCCCATTGCTTTCCCATCACACAGTGAACACTGACAGAACTGGCCAGGCTAAAAGAGGCTTGCGATGCCCCTGGGTCTCTGGATCAGCAGCTCCATCTAGGTGATCCAAGAGGTGACCTTGTTCTAGAATATTCCAGGCAAGGCAGTGCTCCTCCCCAATCCATTTTGGGAGACTGTCAGTCTTTATACCAGTTCCCAGTATGAAGATAACATCACCTCTCCTCATCTAACCCACAAATCCCATTCCACCCCCTGAAAAAATACAAGCAAGTAAGCTCTTCTCTCCATCTTAAACTAGACAACTGCTCTCAGCCATCTTTCAATTACCTGGGGGGTATCGTGTAACCCAATCCCTTGGTCCCTCATTCTGAATATGCCCTAGCATGTCACTGCCCTCCAAGCTGGCTCTCATCAGGGAAGTCTGTAGAAAGGAGGCTACCCTCCTGCAGGACCAAGTGTGATATAAAACACCTTCCACCTTCCCTTTTCTCAGAGAGACTGAATTCCAGCTTCCATCTGTTCTCCCACCTCTCTACATGTGTCACCAACTCCGTTTGTAGTTGCTGCTGCCACCATCTACAGACTGATACCTATGCTTCAGGGCAGATATTCAAGTTCAAAATCATCTTCCTTTTTGTTCAATCTGTCACATCAGAGCATTTCCGGTGTGGCAGGCCCTGTGCTGGGAGGCAGAGAAGAGCACATCCTCTATTTCCCATCTAGTAGGAAGGCTAGATGTACCCTCTTCCAGCAATGGGATGAACACCCTGGAAAAGCTGAAAACCAAGCCTAACCCTTGGGAGCAGAGCAAGAGTGATGGAGGGTGCAAATGGAAAGGAGGTGACATCTGAGCCAGACTTTGAAGGGTGAACAGGGTTTCCTGGCAAACAAAACTAGCAGGACCAATCAGGAAGTAACTGCAAAAGCCTGGTAAAAAGTGAGGAGGGTCTGGAATAGAAGGGCAGCAGATTTAATACCAGCTGGATTTAGTAACCAACTAGGTACAGGGACAAATGGGGGACGTTCCCAAGGTGGTGGCCTGAAGCCTATAACTGAAGACAGGTGGCAAAACAGTCCCAGTGAAGGTCTGTGCTCCTGCCCAATTCTGCCACCAGCTGGTGGGGTTACCCTGGATCTGTCACTTCCGGTCTTAGACCCCAATTTCCCCATCTACAGAAACAAGGAAGTCTTGCTAGATATTTTCTAAAGTTTCTTCCAACCGTACATGATGCTAAAGAACCACTGAGGCAAAAGTAGCCCCTGCAAGCACTTGTATGCATGCCCCTCTTCATCAGGGCACAACCCCAACCTGGCAGGCTCTGGGTCCTTTGACTTGGGGCCCTGGGTAATCTGCTTTGCCTGATGGAAATAAAATCCCCTGAGGAGAATGCCTGTAATCCCAGTGGCTCAGGAGGCTGAGGCAGGAGGATTGCAAGTTCAAAACCAGCCTCAGCTACTTAGTGAGGTCCTAAGCAACTTAGCAAGATCCAGTATCAAAAAAAAAAAGAAAGAAAAGAAAAGAAAAGAAAAAAAAGCGGGGGGGCTGAAGTGGTAGCTCAAGCGGTTATGGTGCTTGCCTGGTATGTGTGAGGACCAGGGTTCAAACCCCAGCACCACATACGTAACTGTCAGAAAAACAAGACCCAGATGAAAAAATAAATGAAACCAATTCTTTCTTTCCCCCTCTCCCTCCTCCCCCCACTCTTAAAAAAAAAATAAAATGTGCTGGGGATGTGGCTAAATGGTTAAGCAGCCCTGAGTTCAATCTCTGGCACAAAAACCAAAAAACAAACAAAAAAAAACTGAGGATCACTCACAATGGCTACCTTAAGACCTCCCAAAGGCCAGTCAAGTCTCTCTCAGCCGCTGTGGCTAACTGCCAACAAAGAGGAAAGCCATGCACTCACTTTCTGTCTCATACTCATAGGCATACTCCCTTCAAGTGCACATACTCTCCTCCCTGCCTGTGATACCAGGTCTCAGAGCTGACCAAGACAGTCCACAGTCCACATCCCCTGAAACAACAAGGAATGATTCCAAACTGAGCTGCACCCCAAAGTCTTTTTCAAGGGCTGATCCTGCAGAGGGAAAAGTGCTAGAGGCAGAGACGTGGATATGCCCTGACCTCATTTGAGACAAAAGGAAACAAAACCAAGGTAAGCAGGAAAGTTGTTGGGGCAGACAGACAGCCAGGGAAGCACAAGACCTGGCAGAACTCTAGGCCACCAAGTGCTAGGCACATCCCTGGTCCATCAAAACAGTGGATACACCTGGGTGAGAAACAAGGCGTACTGGGTCTGCTAGCTGCAGAGGAGGCACCTAATGAATTGATCCTAAGTTTCCAAACTGCTACCCTGGAGGATTCCAGGGCTTTGCTCTAAGCAGCCCTTTGGAAGCAGACTGTCCTCTAACACCCAACCTATTTGTGTGGCTTGGTAAAGAATTGATGCCAAAGTGGTCAATTCATTTTAATAAATTAATGAACATGCAGAGGCCCCAAGAAAGGCAAAGCAGAAGCCTGCAGTGGACTTTGGAGCTGACTGTAACTAGGCCCCTGCCCTACTTTCTAAAATTGCATTTCCCTGCCAAGGATCCTACTCCAGGGTTTGGAAGTCAATCTGAAGAGTCAAGAAGGTGCTCCTCATGGCCAGGGCATCTCTAAAAACAGCCCTACCACCTGAGAAGTTGTATCCCTGCCCTTGGCCTTAGCTTACTGGGCTAATTCCTGCCACTGCAGCTGCCCGGGCTGGCATGAGCGCCACCAACCCCCCTCCTTCCGTGGAGCACAGGAAAAAGGCCCTGCTCCCTGGAGGCAACAGGTGCTGACAAACAAGGAATGTGAAGGGTCACCAGCAACCCACCAGTCTGTGAAAGTCAAGTTGGTAGGGGGCAATAACATCAGAAGCACAGAGGCCTGTGCAGAGGCTCTCGGGATGTGGGGGCTCTTCAACCCCATCCCACGCCACTCCTTCTACACTGCCAGCTTCCTGCCCCTGGAGCAAGGAGATGAGTGCGGGCAGCGAAAGGAACAGCAGCCAACAGCAGCCACCCTGGAAGCTGACAGGAGGTGCCTGGGACCACCAGAACCCAGGAGGATGGATGGGGGAGGGGGAGGGAAAAAGAGGGAGCACTGTCTTCCCTTCAGGGGAAGGACTTCCTAAAGACCAGGGCAGCTATGGGGGCTCTCTCCACCCAGTCTCCACAAGATCACTCACTTTGCCTTCTAGGCAAGACAGGGTCCTGAGTCA
>PVKS010040669.1:0-16491 GCA_004027875.1 Aplodontia rufa
AGAACAGAGGGCTGAAATTAGGTTGATAGCAGAGCACACACCTAGCATAAGTGAAGTCCTGGTTCCATCCCAAGCATTGCAAAATAAAATAAAAAAGGAGCCCAGACCAGAGATGTCACCTATAATCCCCCATCTACTCAGGAAGCAAAGCAAACGATTCAAAGTTCAAGGTCAGCCTGGGCAAGTAAGCAATACTGTGTCAAACAAAAAATGAAAAGGGCTGGGAGAGTCACGGGTTCAATCCCCAGAATGGGCCAGGCACAGCAGTTTATACCTGTAACCCCGAAGCCTTGGAAACTGAGGCTGCAGGATGGAGGATGGAAACTTCAAAGCCAGTCCAGTAAGCAACTTAGTGAGACACTGTCTCAAAATAAAAAAATAAAAAATAAAAAAGGGGACGTAGATCAGTGCGTTAGGTAACTCTGGGTTCAATCCCTGGTTAAAAAAGAAGGAAAAAGAAAAAGAAAAAAATACCCAGAACAGAGGGGCATTAAGAATTACTCAAACTCTTGAGGCTTGGGAGGCAGAAGAATCATTTCAAAGCCAGACTCAACAATTTAGCAAGGCCCTACGGAACTTAATAAAACTATCTCAAAATAAAAATAGAAAGGGCTCACTGGTTAAGTGCCACTGGGTTCAATACCTGATACAAAAAATTAAATTTAAAAAAATTACTCAGTCAAATCAAGGCAAAAACTTATTTCACAAATTTCTGTGCTCTGAGAAGCCAGTAACCCATCAGATTTCCCTAATTTCACACAACAACCTAAAGAAAGGAAACAAGAAGGAAACTACAAAAAGTATCCAGAGTCATCTTTACTCATTCAATGAAATGTAACAATGAGGGGTCAAGAAAAGTGTAAGGTGGGGCTGGAGCGGTGGCTCAGAGGTTTCGGTGCTTGGTAAGCAGGAGGACCCGGGTTCAACACAACTGAGTTTTGGAGCAACGAAGGCCATGTGAAAAACTCAATAAAAGTTGCTTCTCTCTTTCTCTGTCTCTCTCTCACTGTCCCCTCTTCTAAAAAAAAAAAAAAAAAGCTTGTTTGAGAGCAAGGTGCAGTGGTGCATGCCTGTAATCCCAGCGTCTCCAGAGGCTGAAACAAGAGGATCACAAGTTCCAAACCAGCCTCAGCAACTTTGCAAGGCCCTGAGAATGAGACCTTGTCTCAAAATAAAAAATTCAAAATTAAAAGGCAGGGAGCTGGGGATGTGGCGCAGCGGTTAAGCGCTACTGGGTTCAATCCCCTATACAAAAAAAAAAGTTTGTTTTTTACAAAATGTGAAAAGGGGTTGAGGGTGTTATTCAGTGGTGGAGTACATGCTTATTATCGTATTTGAAGTTCTAGGTTCAATTTCCAGCACCAAAATTCCCCAGCAAAACGAGACTATAGGCAGGTTAGAAACTTATTCTTATACGAGGGAGGAATCACAGATTAACAATTTTCAGGGGCTGGAGCCATGTCTCAGTGGTGGAGCACTTGCCTGGCATGCACGAGGACCCTGGGTTGACTCCCTAGCACCCATACGCAACTAAGTGTTGGAGAAACAAAGGCCAGATGAAAAACTAAATAAAATTGATTCTCTCTCTCTCTCTCCTTCCTCTTTCACTCTTCAAAAAAATAACCAATATTCAGAATAAGGTAATAAATATGGTTTCAGAAATAAGTAAAATACCCTTTGCATTTTTTCCAAATTACTTATTTTTCCTAACATTCGGGATTGAACACAGTGCCATTCTACCACTGAGCTATATCAGCCATTTCTTATTTTGAGACAGGGTCTTGCTAAGTTGTTCAGGCTAGACACACTTAACAATCCTCCTGACTCAGTAACCTGAGTAGCTGTGATTACAAGCTACAAATTATAATATCCTTGATTACGTCAATGTTGGTAAACCATCTCATCCTTCCTATGTGCTTAGGCAGAAAATGGAAACAACATCTTGTCTTACCTAAGAAAACCTTTGTTTCCAGACAGCTTAACAAACAGAAATCAGCAGTAAATTGTTACTCTACATTTATCATAAGCAGATCACAAGTCACAATCTTCCTCAAGATTATCACTGCTTGGTATAAATATTACCTTTATGTTCCACATAAGGCTCCATATCCAAAATTTCTGAGAAGCCAATGTAGGTATTCAGCTTTTTCTTATGTCCAGTTTGCCTAAACAAGAGGAAAGCTGACTGTGTTTAAAACAACCAGAAAACAATGAATGAACTCTACCAGGTCTTTTGATAAACTCAACAGTCATTAGATTTCACTTAGCAACCTTCCATAAAAGCCTGTATAATTAAATAATTGCAGAAATAATGATTTAACAGATTAAAAAGATATGAATGCAAAGTACTCATTCCAAATACAATTTTCAGAAAAATAAACCATGCACATGTACAGAACTGCCTTGATTTAACTATAAAATTAAAGGCGTAGTTTCATGGAAGTATTATAGTAAGTAAAAAATTTAACTAAAATTTACAGGGACTGGAACAGAAGCTCAGTAGTTGGAGTGCTTGCTTGGCATGCACAAGAGCCCGGTTCAAAACCGAGCACCACATGTAAAACTATGTGTCAGAGAAACAAAGGCCAGATGGAAAAATAAATAAAACTGACTCTCTAAACAATAAATAAACAAGTAAAATTTACAGTAATAAGGAAAGTCAAGGTGATTCTGTTCATTGTAGTTCCTAACAATTTCTTAGGATGAAAAAGGAGAAGATTGGGCCTGGAGTGGTGACTCAGCAATTACGGCGCTCGCCTTGCACGCCTGAGTCCGTGGATTCGAACCCCAACCACACGTATACAACAAAGTGTCAGAGCAACAAAAGCCACATGAAAAACTAAATAAAACTGATTGTCTCTCTGTCCCTCTATTTAAAAATAAAACAAAATAAATAAAAGATTTCCTAATCTTCTAGCTCCTGGTTACACATAGCTGACTCCTTCCAAAAGTTTATGACAAAATCATAAAAATGACAAACCATTCAAAAACCACAAGTTCCAACCACGAGTTTCATAACCAAATCTTAAGTTTCAGTTGCTATCACTTTATTATCTGTCTATAGCAAATGAACCTATCAGTCTACAAACCTTACTACTTGCACATATTTACCTGTCAAAGACGAAGCGCATTAGCTGCAAGTTCAAAGTGCAAGGAAGGCTAAGAAGACGAATCTTCCTTGTAGCGTTCTGTTTGCTTTGACAATTTTCACAAAAGTATCGATTGTCTCCTTCTAATTTTTCTTCCTGATCAACAATATTACATATTAGGTTTAAAAAGTAAAAGCTGGAAAGTTTTAAAACAAGCAATAAAAGCTCTAAGTAAAGCATAACGGCCTGTAATTAGCAGTTCCTATGAATTGTTTAAAACCAAACAACTGGGGCTGGAGCGGTGGCTCAGCGGTTACGTCGATCGCCTTGCATGCATCAGTATACCAGTTCGAACCCCAGCACCATGTACACAACAAAGTATCAGAGGAAAGAAAGTCACGTGAAAAAATAAAAAAAACTTGTGTCCGTCTCTCACTGTCCCTCTTGTTACCAATGTATATACAACGATATCTCAAATGAATGTGCCTATTTCCAATACGTGATTTTAAGATTCTAAGTGGGTTTTAAAATGAGGTATTACGTGTATTTTTTATGCAGCAGGGGAGGATGCTTGTGCCAGGGGTTGAACCCAGCAGTGCTTAACCACTGAGCCACATTCCCCACCCCTTTATTTTCCCCCTTTGGTTTTCAGACAGGGTCTCAGGAAATTGCTCAGGTACTCCACAAAGTTTCTGAGGTTGGCTTTAAACTTGCCATCCTCCTGCCTCAGCCTCCGAAGACACTGGGATTACAGGCCTGAGCCACCGTACTTAGTGTCCCACGTACCTTGATGAAAAATTAACTTAAAACCAGTGAAAAATATGTAGAAACCATGTGTAATTGTATAGATTTGGTTAAAATTACTAAACCACACACATTCACATGAGACAAAGCCAAGAATGTAGAAAAATAAAAAGCAATACCTCAATGGTTTTCCTGTATATTTCTGTAACAGCTTTTTGATATCAACTAGTACAAGTAATACAATAAACACATTACTCCCCTCACTTGCCTTTCAGGACACCATGCTCACCTACTGTCCTCCTAACTCCCTGGCCATCTATCTGCAGTCTTCTAGGCTGGGGGCCACCACCTCCTTCGGGGTTAGCATCCGGGGGCTCAGCTGCCTATCTTTCTCCACTCCCTTTCTACACCTCGACTGGTACCCTTGAACTACACCTCAGATGCAACATACTCAAAACAAGCTTTTTTCCTGAGGTGCAGAGCAAAAGTGCCGGGGTGGAGCCCGGGCCTGTGCCCACTGGGCAGAGACATTCCAAGGCTACAGCCTGAAACCTTGCTCCTCCCAGCCCTGCCCCTCCTCTAGCTCCCATCTCTGCAATGTTAACAACACTCCTCTGGCTGATCGGGCTACAAACCCTTAAAATCCCTGACTCTCCTTTCTCTCCCAATTCCCACCCACAGTTGTCCAATCGAATGCACTTGTCACTACTGTGCTCACGGCTCGGATGGCACCCCCATCTCAAAGTCAAACTCACTGACCAAAGTCTTCTAGGCTCATCTGCTACACCCTTAGCTTCCTCAATTAGTCATTTTCTATCAGTCTACCATTCGCTTCACCCTGCAGACTCCCTGCTGTTCTCCATGCAGGGGCACATTATCAGCACAGGCTCCGGACCTGGCATTTCACTGCCCGGAAGGTTTTTCTCTGGTCCTTGCATGGCTCCCTCTTTCACTTTCGATCACTTCATTTTAAATTGCAACCAACCCACCTCATCCCTGCACATTTCCCAGCCTCCCAATCTGCTCCATAGCACTTCCTGTCCTGGCACACTTTTTATTTAGATTGATTTGACTGACCCTCTCTGGTCTTCATAACACTGCACTACAGGTTCCAGAAAGGAACTTTTTTTTTTTTTTTTTTGCCATTTCCAGCAGCTCAAAACAATGCTTGATCAAAGTAGTCAATAAAGTTTCAGATGTATGAATGAAAAGATGATTACCAGGCACACTAATGGATATAACAGAGAAGTAGGAAAAGCACAAAAAGATAAGAAGTTATATAATAAGTACATCTAATGTGCTGTGTCTGTTCATACTTGATAACAAAGGTTTTCTCTTGGCTGCTTTCCACTCAGAACAAAAGGGAGTCCCTTTCATATCTCCATGTAAATCTAAATACATAGAAAGCAGAAACATGGAATGGGGAGGCTGAAGAATGATCTTACTGATATAAAAATATTAGCATTTAATGCATTTTCATCCTCATTACATGAAATCAGCTTTATGGTAACCGATTTCAGACTTCCTTATTAAACACTCTACACCACCCCGAAAGGAGACATATATAACTTTACATAACTTGCAACAGCCAAAAATTACTTTAAGATGCAGCCTGCTTCAGTACTTCATCAAAAATTTTAGATCGTTAGACACATCTTACAGCAAAAAGACTGATACTTGACCAAATACCATTCAGAATAACATTTAACAATTAAAAAACAAAAACAATAAATATATATGCCAAAATGTGAATACCTTTAAAAATTCTGAGATACAATCTGTTAACTGTTTATGGCCTTGGATATTTAACTCCAGTTCATAGAACTTTGATAAAAGCTTAGACTCTCTGCCACACTGATTGCAACTACAATAAAATAAGAGTGACAAAATTAAGATCAGAGTGAGAAAAGTAAATCTCTTGAAGCACATCCTAGAAAGGCGGAAGGAAGCGTTCGTAATCTCAGTTAGTTCTTTCACAGAAATCCTGTACTATATGTATTTTAAAAATTAAAACAAAATGTGACGCCGTGTATTTTCTGACTGGAAATTTTCAGAGGCACTGTCCATTCACTCAGTGTCTAGCCGGCTCCAATTTACTCTTTCAATTCACTCCACGCAGCCATAAAGCAGATGGCCAAAGTTCAATCACACAGTCCCGACACCTGCATTTCACCTGCAGTTACCAAGGGGCTGCTTACAGGTTCCTGGAAGCATATGACTATAAACATTCAAGGGCTCAGGACCCATGGATGCTATACTTGGGACCTGAACTGAAAACTAACAAGAGCAACTGTCTCAAGACAAAATGCACCTCGAGAGGCTGCAACAGACTTACACAGTCACGTACGCATACTCCCCACAGAACTGCTGCTGCACAATGTTCCGCACGTCGGGATTCTTTTGTTTAGACAAAGTATCTTCCAATAAAGACATGAAGAGCTTTGAAAATTCTTGGGCATCCTACAAGTTTGGATTAAAGAAAAATTGTATCTTGCTTGTCAACCTCTAATACAATTACTCGTTTTTCAAGTTAGTACTCTTGGACCAGGACTACGCTATGTGGAACCACTTGTACATTCACATGAATTTTCAAAAACGAAATCAAACAAAATGTGTAACATACTAACTAACTGCATACAACACATCTATTAATTCAAAAGAAAAAATGTGATTTTTTTTTCTTAATGTGCAGGAATCACCTGGGGCCTTATCACCTTAGGCAAGAGCTCTACCACTGAAATATACTTCCAGCACACCCCAACGTAGTTTTCTAAAAGTGACCCAATTAATCTTCCCTTAGAAACATTCTGAAAAGCACTTAGGTCCTTCTGAATGAAAAAAAATATATTTCTTACCTGCTGTTGCCCAGTGTCCAATCCCAAGGCTTTAACAAATCCAGATGGATCAATATATCGTCTATTACTGTTTTGCAATAAAGCAAACAAGTACTGCAGATGTTCACAAATTGTCTGAGGCTCATAATCTATTAAATGAAAAATGTTTCTTTTTAAAAAGTTGCTATTTTTCTATTTTCAAAAGCGTACTTCCTTTTCACCTGAGTACATAATTAAACACTCTTACATTCAAGCTATATTGTTTTACTGTGGTTTTAAAACTTTAAAAGAAGTGCTGGAGTGGTGGCTCAGTGGTTACATACTTGCCTGGCATGCTCAAGGACGCAGGTTCTGAACCCCACCACCACGTGCACAACTAAGTGGTGGAGCAACGAAAACCAGATGAAAAACTAAATAACAATTCTTTCTCTCACTGTCCCTCTCTTCTCACTTAAAAACAAACAAACAAACAAAAACGCAAAGTTGGGCTGGATGGTGCATACCTATAAATCCCAGCAACCTGAGAAGCAGAGGCAGAAGGATCACAAGCTCAAAGTCAGCCTCAGGAATTTAGCAAGGCCCTAAGCATTTTAGCAAGACGCTGTCTCAAAATAAAACATAAAAAGGGCTGGGGACGTAGTTCAGTGGTTAAGTGTCCCTTAGGTGTGGTGCATGCCTATAATGCCAGCTACTCAAGAGACTTTAGCAGGAAGATCACAATTTTGAAGGCAGCCTTGGTAACTGTATAAAATAGTCTCAAAATAAAAATAACCTCTAATGCTTTCCACTGCACTGCACTATGCCTATCAACATTAGCATCAGAAGTGCATATTCTTATTCAATGACTGGAAAAACATGAAAATTTGTGTTTAAAAATGGGTTTTTCTTTCATACACATTAAAAGCCATAGTACCAAACACACTCTATGGCATATTGCTTTACAAAACAAATTTAGTCTCCATATAAATTTACACATCAGCCACAGGATGCTACAAATTGAAAATGCACGTTGCTTATCTTTTTATACATACTGCTTGCTTGCTTGCTTTGGTAGAGGGAGCAAATCCAGGGCTTTTACACTGGGCTGCACCACCATCCCGATCTTTGCTTGTTTTCATTTTTTGTGGGGACAGGGTCTTAAACTGTTGAGTCTTGGTCAGCTGCTATGGCTGCCTGGTAACTTGCAATCCTCCTGCCTCTGCTTCCTGAATCACCGGGATTAAAGGTGCGCATCACTGCGTCTGGCCACACCACTACTTTGAACACTCATGCAGAACTAGCTGGGCCTGGGAGTACCTATCAGTAAGCCCACTCCTCAGGAGACTGAGGTAGGAGGATCACAAGTTCCAGGCCAGCCTCAGCACCTTAGCAGGACTAAAAGTATCAGTCTCAAAAGACACTGGGGAGGGGCTGTAATGGTGGCTTGGTGGTTACGGAGCTTGCCCTGCACACATAAGTACATGAGCCCAAACCCCAGCACTACGTACAGAAAGAACTAAGGCTCGGAGCAATGAAGGCCATATGAAAAACTAAATTAAAAAAAAAAATAGTTTCTCTCTCTCTCTTAAAGAGGCCGAGGATATAGCTCAGAGGCAGAGGGCCTTTCTTTGTGGCACACACCCATAACCCCAGCAGCAGAGAGGATCACAAGTTCAAAGTCAACCTCAGCAAGTTAGCGAAGCTCTAAGCAACCTAGCAAGAACCTGTCTCAAAAATTTTTTAAAAATGGGGGGAGGGGGACCCTGGAGCAACGTAGCAAGACTCGGTCTCAAAATTAAGGATAAAAAAATAAAAAGGGGTAGGGGGGGCTGGAGCAGTGGCTCAGCGGTTACAGCACTTGCCTTGCATGCGCGAGTACGTGAGTTCAAACCCCAGCACCACGTACACAGTGAAGTGTCAGAGCAGCAAAGGCCACCTGAAAAACTAGATGAAACTGATTTCTCTGTCTCCCTCTCTAAAACAAAGTGGAGGGCAGCGTGGGGTGCACTCAGTGGTCAAGCACCCGCCTGTAACTGCACTGGCTTGGGAGGCTGCGGCAGGAGGGCCACCAATTCAAAGCCGGCCTCAGCAACTTAGCAAGACTGTTTAAAAAACACAGCACAGGACTTACACATGGGAGCAAAAGTCAAGTACCCAAGCACAGAGCTCCCAGTCCTGAATAACCTTAAAACATTCCATTCTCCAGCTTCCTTCTCTGAGAAGAAGAAAAATCTGGTTCATTCCATGAAAGCTCCAACTTAAATAGGGAATCTCTAAACATAAAGCAGTATCATTGATCAATAAATCTTACAACACGCATGGAACAAAAAAAAGCATGTGATTCCAGTAGAAACAGTTTGAATCTGATTCTGTTCAAATTTACAATGGTAATAGTAGTATATCAATGGGTGTTTCCCTATGGTTAATAAATTTCAATTTTTTTTTAAGAGAGAGGGAGAGGGACTGGAGCGGTGGGTGGCTCAGCGGTAGAGCACTTGCCTGGCTACAAAAGGACCTGGGTTCGAACCCCAGCACCACATACACAACCAAGAGTTGGAGAAACAAAAACCAGATGAAAAAAATAAATTTATAAAAGAGAGAGAGAGAGAGAGAATCAATTTTATTTACTATTTTTTCATTGTGGTGCTAGGGTTTGAGCCTGGGTCCTTGCACATGCCAGGCAAGTTCTCTAACCACTGATCAACCACTCCCGCCCCATGATTTTAATCTTAAATTTAGAGAATTTCATTTAAATCAACCTGTTTGGGGGCAGGAGTGTTGGTGCAGCCGTATGGTGCTTGCCTGGCTTGTATGAGGACCTGGGTTCGAACCCTAGAACCACATACACAACCAAAAACAGATGACAAACTAAGTAAAACTGATTCTCACTCTCCCTCTCAAGAAAAAAAGAAAAAAAAATCAGCCCGTTTGGGAACGAGGCCCAAGGATTAAGGTTACACTGAAATGTTCATCAAGTCTCTCAAACTAGGCAAGAGAATAATAACCTTTCCTTCTTTACTGATTTTTATCAGTCACTACAAATTAATGGACTACAATCAGTGTAATGCACAAAAAATCCCCTGCAGCTTTAAGCTACACTAAAAATAACCAAATGTGCTTCCTTCAATGGAACACTAACAACTTTGGTGCACAGGAGAGGGAAAAAAACAGAAATCCTGACTGTTTACACAAGAGCCAGCAGTGTGTCTGGCTTGTCACGGGCACTCCTGTTTCCTCCTTTAAGTTGGCTACAGTGCCCTAGCTGGCATCTACTCCCCTACTAATCCCAACCCACCTTTCTCTTCGTGGACGCCATCTCCTATCACATAATCACTACAGGTACTCGGACATAAGTATAGCGCCTGCCGCAGTTCCAAGTTTAAAAACCACACTTGAAGAAATGTGTTGACGTAACAAGTGGCTCCAAGGTTGGTCAGGCCCACAAACGAGTTCTGTAGAAATACAAGATCATGCCATTCATTCCCCTTAAATGAACAGTCTTCAGGGAGCATTGTTTAAAACTTTCCAGAGTAATCATCTGTGGCGTAGTCATCTGAGGAGTGACACATTTTTCCTGAAAGCCCTGTCGTTGGGTGAAGACTCCACAGCATGGAGTTGGTCTCCGGTCTGGGGCCTTCTCTAGCCACTTACACCCAAGGTTACATGGTGGAGAAAAGGTCAGTTTTTAACCTGAGACAGAAGCTTGTATATGCCTAAACTGCACAATTCATTAGGACAATGAAGTAAAAGTTCTAGACAGTTCCTTATCTCCTGGACATTAGAGAAAGATTAGGTACAGAACACTGTAGGGGTGGGGAGAGGAACAGGTTCCAACTTTTTCCAAAGGTTGAAAAATCCTGAACATTACACAGAATTATGCCTTTTAACAGAGAAAATAACTATACAACAACACAGCTGTTTTGTGAATGCCAGGTTTTATGGTTAGGAATATCAATACATTTTTTTAAAAAATTAAAACTGTTTTATATATACATACATATAGTAACATAAAATACAAATCCTAGGAAGCAAAGTTTATATAATTTCTAGGAGTTTCTTCCCTTGACTTAGCACCTCCTTTAAGGACACTTTAGGTTTAAAATAAAACATGCAATTAAAGTAAACACAGAATCAGCATTCAAACTAAAACTGCTAAAGGCTAATGGGACTACACAGCTACCTGTCCAAAGCACAATGCTGAGAACTGTTCAGTTCAAGAAGCTCAGAATCTTAAGTTCCACTTTTTATATTAAAGCTACAGGTCACATGAAGTCTAAAACGATTTCTAATCGTAGGAAAAAAACCACACAAGCAAGGAACACCACACAGTAACTGCTCAGAAGATGATGGTTTACCTTCTTTCTCCTCTCACAGTTGGGATCGTCGATGTTATGGAAACTATTTTCATCTATTTCTCCTAACCAAATATGCTCACCAATGCCGACCAAGCAATTCGGATTTCCTTTGCAGTTTCGTCTAGAAAAGAAAACAGAAAGTCTAATTGTAAAATACCTGAGAAAAGGGAAAGGAACAGAGACTAATAATGGTTATAAAGCTTTTTTTTAATGTGGTAAAAATATACTAAAACAGGACATCGCAGCCTAATGGCAGAGCACATGCACAGCCTGCAGGAAGCAGCTCTGGGTTCTTACCCTCAGCACAGCACAAAATATATAAAATAAAATGATCAACTGATCCTTGCTAACCTCAGTGAACACAATAAAAACCACCTGACTGCACACTTCAAACAGGTAAGTTGGATGGTATGTGAATTATCATCAAATTAAAAAGCAAGAACTCAGGGCTGGAGCAGTGGAGCGCTTGCCTGGCATGCGCAAGGACCTGAGTTTAAACTCCATACCACATACACTACTTAAGGGTCAGAGCAACAAAAACCAGATGAATCAGTAAAACGGATTTTCTATCTCCCTTTAAGAAAATAAATAAAAAGTAAAAACTCCATAATTTCTTGATGAGAAGCAAAGTAAAACTCCAATAAAATACAATTTCTCCTCACCTGCAAGACTAGCAAAACTGAGAAAGCAAAATCAGACACTGGCGCTGTGGAGGATCGGGCACGCATACACGCTGACGCTGTGGAGGATCGGGCACGCATACACACTGACGCTGTGGAGGATCGGGCACGCATACACACTGACGCTGTGGAGGATCGGGCACGCATACACACTGACGCTGTGGAGGATCGGGCATGCATATACACTGACGCTGTGGAGGATCGGGCACACATACACACTGCTGGCGGGAATAAACTGGAAGGACTTTTATAGAGGGGGACTCTGCAATTTCTAACAAACCTACGCAAGGCTCCCTTCTGACCTAGCAATCTCATTTCAAACAAATCACCCTACAACTATACCTTCAGCAATGCAAAAACCCCAAATACTAAAATAATCCAAGTGCTCAAACACAGAATGTGGCACAACCCACAGTGCAGTTCTACCCAACTGTCAAACAAAAACGTGAAGATGTAACTAACGTGCAATAATTTCCATGATACATCATGAAGTGAAACAAACTAAGGGGAGCTGGAATGGTGACTCGGTGGTTACGGCGCTTGCCTGGCATGCTTAAGTTTAAGTACGCGAGTTCAAACCCCAGCACCATGTACACAGCAAAGTGTCCAAGGAATGAAAATCACATGAAAAACTAAATAAAAATTGCTTCTTTCTTTCTCTCTCACTATCCCATCTTTCTTAAAAAAAAAAAAAAAAAACACTAAGGTATAAAAGAAAATCTATAGGGCTGGAGTAGTGGCTCACTGGTTTCAGCACTTGCCTTGCATGAACGGGAATGCAAGTTTGAACCCCAGCACAGCATACACAGCGAAGTGTCTGAGCAATGAACGCCACATGCAAAACTAAATAAGGGTTGATTCTCTTTTTAAAAAAGAAAAGAAAAGGGGCTGGAGCAGTGGCTCAGTGGTTTCGGCACTTGCCTGGCAAGCACAAGGACCCGGGTTCAAACCCCAGCACCACGTACACAACTAAGTGTTGGAGCAACTAAGGCCATGTGAAAAACTAAATAAAGTTGTTTCTCTCTTTCTCTAACTGTCCCTCCCTCTTTAAAAAAAAAGAAAGAAAAAAAGAATATCTATAATTTATTCATGTAAGGAAGGTGGGGAAATTCGAAAACAGACACATACTGGCTCACTTGTGCAAAAAGAAACAGAAAGGAAGAGCCAGAGTCAATTGAAACGACCTAGAGAGTGTTCAGGGCTGGGGATGCAGCTCAGTGGTACAATGGTTCGACTGGCATGTGCAAAGCCCTGGGTTCCACCCCTAGCGCCGCAAAAAAAAAAACAAGTTTGAATACGCTAAGAAAAGGATGAGAGTATGAAACTCTTCTGAATATACTTATTCATATCATTGAACTGGGGAGCATGTCAATATTTTTCTTAACACACACCCACACAAAGATGGGAGGCACC
The DNA here is from genome assembly GCA_004027875.1 of Aplodontia rufa. Lineage (NCBI taxonomy): Eukaryota > Metazoa > Chordata > Mammalia > Rodentia > Aplodontiidae > Aplodontia > Aplodontia rufa. The sequence goes on from PVKS010040669.1 coordinate 13,095, forward strand.
CTGAATTCAAATAACAGAAACAAAACATTTCCACAGGACGCAATGTGGGGGGTGGGAAGGATGGCAGCAGCCACATCACTAGAGTCATTAATTAGCAAGCTCATTAGGGAATGTCTCCAGGCTAAGGATAAAAAGAACAAACTCTAATCCAGTAGACTTCCTTTCCACAGAGAACTGAGTTACTCATTCTGAAACACAGATCTCAACTTCTCCAAGCTTGCTAGGCACATTGGCGCACACCTATAAGAGCTACTTGGGAGGCTGAAACAGGAGGATCCCAACTTTGAGGCCAGCCTGAGCAACTTAAAGACATCTTGTCAGGGCTGGAGCGGTGGCTCAGTGGTTTCGGCGCTTGCCTGGCAAGCACAAGGACCCGGGGTCAAACCCCAGCACCACGTACACAACAAACAACTGAAGTTGTTTCTCTCTTTCTCTGTCTCTCTCACTGTCCCTCTCTCTTACTTAAAAAAAAAGTTAGGGCTGGGGGTATAACTCAGTGGTAGGTCACTTGCCTGGCATACAGGAGGCCCTGGGTTCAACACCCACCCCACACAACCAAAAAGGAGGGAAAAAAATATGTTGGGCAAACTATTTTGTTTTGAGAGAGAGAATCAATTTTTATTTTTCAACTAGTTCTGGTTTCTCCAACACCCAGTTGTGTACATGGTGCTGGAGTTCAAACTTGGCTTCTTGCACATACAGGCAAGTACTACAAACACTGAGCCACCGCTCCAGCCTGGACAAACTTTATAGTATGCATTATACCGCAATAAAAAGTCCATAGTAACAAGAAAAAAAACACCGCAAAGATTCAAAAATTGCAGGTTAACAGTTAGAGAAGTAGCTCAGTAAGGCACTTGCCTGGCTTACACAGGGTTCTGGGTTCAATACCCAGAGCCACAAAAAAAGGAAGAAAATACAAACCTGCCTCTTTTATATAAGCATACATACATTAAGTAAACCCAAGACTCTTGTAATTAGCATGTTAAACCAGGTGGCCTAAAATGCAGGCTTGCAGGGAAGGTGCACCAGCCAAGCAAAAAGGACTGAAAAGTAAGCCTACTGGAAAATACTACTCATCTCCTTTCTAGAAGAGTACCTTCCAAACTGGTAATAAAAAAAACATGTTCTGGGCAGTGGGTAACAACTGGCAGTCAAATAGTCTTTTCCTGATTAAATAGGATTTTTTTTAATTTTTATTTTTTAAGAGAATCAATTTATTTATTTTTTGTTTTTTAGAGAGAAGGACAGTGAGAGAGAGAGACAGAGAGAATCAATTTTTATTGAGTTTTTCACATGTCCTTTGTTGCTCTGACACTTAGTTGTGTACATGTGTGCTGGGGTTTGAACCCGTGTTCTCGCGCATGCTGGGCAAGTGCCATACCGCTGAGCCACCACTCCAGCCCAGTTTTATTTAGTTTTTCATGTGGCTGTCATTGCTCTGACACTTAGCTATGTAGTGCTGGGGTTTGAACTCAGGTGCTTGTGCATGCCCAGCAAGCACAGTAACCGCTTGAGCCACCCTCTCCAGCCCTAAATAGCTTTATTTTAAAAACTATTTAAATCTTGAAAGGTTTTCTTTTTCTTTCTTTTCCTTACAGTGGGACTTCTTATTCCCCGCCAAAGTGGATGACCTGTTTCTCAAGTTTACACAATTTGGGAAACACTGCCACGCCCTTGAAAAGAACAGTTCTCATCCAACTTCACTGGTGAACATTTTCCTGTAAAAGTGGAAGATGGAGACAGGACGGCTTCTACACTGCACAGCAGTGGGGGTGAACCTCCGTAACACGCACTGGAAGCCTTTAACATATTCATGCCTGTTTCACGAATTCTCCCCTAAGCAAGCAGTCCGAGAGCCTGCTGCGGCGGCACACACCACTCATCCCAGTTACTGGTAGGGTGAGGCAGGAGGACGATGAGTTCAAGGCCGGCCTGGGAAACTAAAAGGGCTGGGGCTGTAGGCTCAATCCCTGGCACAACAAAAAAAGAATCAGAAGACTCGCACTGTCCTTCACAGGATGATGAAGAAATCGAATTTGCTGTGACAGATGGCTAGATTTCCTAGAAGTTCTTTCTTTCCCCACCTTCTTGGTACCACAGATTAAACCCAAAGGCACTTAAGGCTGAAGCTGGCTTTGAACTTGCAATGAAAAATACAGTTGGAGCACCTGACCAGCACCACATACACAACGAAGGCCACATGGAAACTAAAGAAAAATTGATTCTCTCTTCCTCTCTAAAAAAAAAAAAAAAATTACATATTAAAAAAACAAAACAAAAGCACACTGTCACATACTGTTTAATTCTGTTTGATTTCCCTGGGTATTTCTCTTCCTTTGCCCTGACAGGGGTTACTGTTTCTAGAATCAGACATGTCATTAAAGTAGCACTGCTCTACTTTGCTAAGACCACTGTTATGGTTTGCATAGTTCACGGGGATCCCCCAGGTTCATGTGTTGACAGCATGGTCCCCAGGGTGACAGTATTTGGAGGTGGTGGACTCTTTAAGCAATGGGACCTTTAGGAAAGGGAGGTCCTTGGGTCAACGCAGGGCATTGCTCTTGGGAAAGGATTAAGGCAGTTCTGCAAACTCCATAGCAGTTCTCCCAAGAGTTGTTCCAACAGCCTGCACCTGGCCCCACTCCGTTTCTGGCTTCCCATTTGGCGATGTATGCTTCTGCCTGCCATCCCCAGTGATCTGAGTCAGCCGAGACGGCTCTTGCTACAATAGGCCATCCTCTGCAATGTAGTGAGACCTGTTTCAAAAACTAAAAAGCGGGGCTGGAGCACTGGTTCAGTGGTTATGGCACTTGCCTGGCATGTGTGAGGATGTGGGTTTGAACCTCAGCACCACATACACAATGCAGTGTCAGAGTAACAAAATCCAGATCTAAAACTGATTCTCTTACTCTCTCACTGTCCCTTTCTTTTTAAAAAAAAAAAAGAAAAACCTTCAGGCAGGCAGAGGCTCACAGTTGTATGTAATTCCAGCTACTCGGGAGGCTGAGTCAGGAGGATCCCAAGTTATTTGATTTTCTATCCCCAGAAGAAAAAGAAAACAAGCAACACCATTGGTCATTGGGGAAATGCAGATTAGCAGCTGCAGTGGCAAAATGAGTTAGTAAGCAGTAGCTTCAAGCCAGTACACCTGTTATGATGCAAGTTAAAACCCATGAGGCCATACCACATCTACCATGAGAGCTAAAATTAAGACTACAGGGCTGGAGCGGTGGCTCAGGAGTTTCAGTGCTTGCCTGGCAAGCACGAGGACCCACCCGGCTTCAAAACCCAGCACCACGTACACAGCTAAGTGTTGGAGCAACTAAGGCCACATGAAAAACTAAATAAAGCAGCTGTTTCTCTATTTCTCTCTCTCACTGTCCCTCTCTAAAAA
>PVKS010040670.1:0-16497 GCA_004027875.1 Aplodontia rufa
GAGAATTGATCTGGCATGAAACGTACAATTTTGTTAGTGGGAAATAAACAATATATAATAAAATGAAATAAACATAAAATTGACTAGCATTGGAATGAATATCACATGATTTGATATAAATGTTTTGTAACTATCTTATTTAATAATACATGCCAAGTTTGAAAGAGATCATGTAAAATCTTTATTGGTTTGTTTTAGCCTGTGTGCTATGAAAATTTTACCGATCCTAGTAAATGTTTTAGTTACATTTAAAATGATCAACCAGGGCTGGATCAGGGAAGAGCACTTCCCTAGTATGAGCAAGGCCCTGGGTTCAATTTCTGGTATCAGCAAAAAGGAATAAAATATCTATTTTTTTAGTTGGGGATGTAGCTCAGTAGTACAGTACTTTTTTTTTTTTTTTTTAATTTAAGAGAGAGAAAGAGAGGGCTGGAGTGGTGGCTCAGCAGTTATGGCACTTGCCTGGCATGTGTGAGGACCCAGATTTGAACCTCAGTACCACATACACAACGAAGTGTTGGAGCAATGAAAGCCATATGAAAAACTGAATAAAACTGATTCTCTCTTTCTCTTGCTGACTGTCCCTTTCTCTCTTAAAAAAAGAGAAAGAATCAATTTTATTTATTTTCTCATCTGGCCTTCATTTCTCTTACATTTAGTTGTATATGTGGTGCTGGGGTTCAAACCCAGGTCCTTGCGCATGGCAGGCATGTGCTTTAACTGCTGAGCCACCGCTCCACCTGGTATAGTACATATTTAACATGCTGGAGACCCCTAGCTTGATCTCCAGGACCACAAAAATTAATTAGTTAGTCAACTAATTTGGCCATTTCAATATATTTCTTTCCTGTTAGTGACATGACTTTGGGATAGTATTGAGAATAGCTGAAAATATGTTTAAGTGTGTGAAAAATATTTAGCCTTAAAAAAACCCAAAAAGATTCTCTCTGTGCTTTGCTTCCTTAAGATCAATGTTTTCTTTGATAATTCCTAGGGGAAAAAAGCTTGTTCTGCCACTCCACTCTACCAAAAATTCTATTCAGATCGTAACAACATGAGCCAACGTACCCTTTTACTAAAGCCAAGTTTCACTCTTAGAAGTTAAAAAGATAGACTTAAAAGATAGAATGGTTCCCTGTTAATCAATGAAGGAGATTTCCCCTTTGATGCCTCCATAGTAGATACTCTTCACCTGATGGTGCCATGAAACCAGCTTTGCGTATGCCCTTCTTTGGGAAAAGTTGGAGAAGGGATAATATGAGCACATTCTCTTTTCCACGCAGGTTGGTTTTGGGAAAGAGGACTTGTAAGAGGATAGGAGCATTGATTTTCCCAAAGCTCCATAACTGAGCACTCTTGGAAAGCTTTTTGTATTCCCTTCAGTATGAAAGGACCCCAGTTTGAAGACCACTGGGAAAGATTAAAAAATGGCTTTACATGCTTTAAGAAAATATTGCCATCTAGTGGCAGTTACTCAAGTTGTAGACACAAGGACCTAAAGGTTCCCTTGACCCTTTGAAGGACACTCCATGGATTCAGCTCCAAGTAACAAAATAACTTACATTTAAATTATATGTTAAACTTAACCCTGTGCTTTAAATATAACTGCTTTTTAATATTCCAAGCAAGTTTGAGATGGTGATGTTATGTCCTTCTATAGATGAGGTGATTGAGGATCAGAAAGAGTTTAATCAAAGATCATGGATAAATATCCATTTATCAAGCACCGTTGAATGACTGCCAATATGGTTGGAGTAGGAGCACGCGTTGTAAGTTCAAAGATGACTAAGATAAATGTCCTTAAATCATTTGCCAACTAATGGGGACACAGAAATATAAAAGGTGAAATCAGCACTTGCATCCAGGACTACTCATGTGTGTCAATGTCCTTCCCACTATACCATGGTACAGTGGACATAAATATCATCATGTTATCCAGGTGACCCTTGAAGTCCTTGCAATATCAGATGAGATCAGTCATGGAGGAAGGTAGTTTCCAAGCAAAGTGACTTGCTGAATTAAGGTGTCACCTGAGGGGTTAGAGTGGTGGCTCAGCAGTTGGAGTGTTTGCTTGGCATGGGCAAGGACCTGGGTTTGAACCCCAGCACCACATACACAACTAAGTGTTGGAGAAATGAAGGCAAGATGGAAAAATAAATAAATAAAATTGATTCTTTCTCTCTCCTCTCTCTTAAAAAACAAGAAAAGAAGAAGATGTCACCTGAACAGAATGGCTGCCCTTCTTTTCCTCCCCTTTGAAATCTGCTGCTTGCAATCTGCCGTGGACTTGTAAAGCAGAGAAGAAAATTTATTTAAGGATATTTATTATGAAAGTAAATGACCTGAATGAAAATCCCTGAGCGGTGTTGGTATGAGCTGCAGGGCACAGGCTTTCATTATGTCTGTTTTGGCCATTCTTGGGACTTTCTTAAGATGTCCTGTCTTGGAGCTGAGTTAGCCAGTGAGTCCTGAGCAGGCAGTGTCACAGTAGAATAGATAATTGTGCTGTAACGATCAAGATGACTTAGGAGAAGCTCACATCCTTATCAGGGTATGGCTGCCTCCCCTGGCTGGTGTTTAGGATTTCTTTATGCAGTGCACTGCAGAAATTCATCGTCTCTGTTTTGAGCATGCTTAGTTCTTGCCTAACTCTCACCCTGTCCCTCCCTCTTTCTCAGAAAGCTCTTCATTATCTGTTCTAACATAGGGCCCTCCACGTTATCCATGCTCTCTCTCAACACCTTATTGGTGTTCTAAAAAGATCCTATGGATACTTTTTCCTTCTTTCTTTCTTTCTTTCTTTCTTTCTTTTTTAAAGAGAGAAGGACAGCGAGAGGGAGAGAGTCAGAATCAATTTTTTAAATGGAGTTTTTCACACAGCTTTTGTTGCTCTGACACTTAGCTATGTACGTGGGGGTTGGGGTTTGAACCCATGTACTTTCGCATGCCAGGCAAGCACCATAACCGCTGAGCCACCATGCCAGCCCCCTATAGATACTTTTCTATGCAAACTGAAATTTTAGCACTTACTGCTGTGTGTGTGTGTGTGTGTGTGTGTGTGTTACTAGGAATTGAACCCAGGAGCACTTTATTGCTTAGCTATACCCTCAGCCCTTTTTATTTTATATTTTTGAGACAGGATCTTGCTAAGTTGCAAAGGCTAGCCTTGAACTTGTGATCCTCCTCCCTCAGACTCCCCAGCTGCTGGAATAACAGGCCTGCACCACCATGCCTGACTACCAACTTTTTTTTTTTAAAGAAAGAGGGACAGTGAGAGAGAGAGAGAGAGAAAGAGAGAAACAACTTTATTTAGTTTTTTTTCACATGGCCTTAGTTGCTCCAACACTCAGTTGTGTACGTGGTGCTGGGGTTTGAACCCGGGTCCTCATGCTTGCAAGGCAAGCGCCGAAACCACTGAGCCACCGCTCCAGCCCTGACTACCAACTTTTAATTGATACTATTTTGTCTGTTATATTTGTTGTATCTTCCCCACCAGAATGCAAGCTTTGTGAGCATAGGCATTGTTTATTCAACTCATTTCTGTATCCTTACCACATAGAACCTGACTTGGCATATGGCAGGTGCTTAATAATATCTGTGAATGAATTGAGTGAAAACTTTTTCCTTCTTTGTGTCAAGCAGCCGTTCTCAACAAACACTGCCAGACTGGCCTGGTTTTCTTAAATAGATTCTAGCAGTTTACTTGGCAGCTCATAAAGAAGGACTGCTCTTGCCTTTGTTCCAGGAAATGGACTTCAAATCACCTTCCCAGGCTCCAAACTTCTTTGAGCCTGGAAATCAGGCATAAATTAGGTATGTTAAGTCAGGACTTCTTAAATCTACTCTGTCATATAATTTAACTGTTGAGTAGGACACTGGGTAAGGAAGTCAGGGGCCTATTCAAAAATCAGGTTAGCTTCCCTCCCTTCCTAAGCGCAAACCACACTACTGTGAGAAGCTGGCTTTCTGACTTACGTGCAACTCAGATCATCATGGAAAGGTGGCCTGGGGCGAATGGAGTTTCCCTCACTTCTCCCTGCTCCAGAGCAGGCAATGGCAAGTTCATCCCTGCTGATATTCAGTCGAGAGTGGGGACGTCTCATGAAAACAACAATCTATATCCTGTGTCATGCTACGGAGGTACATACATGCCTTGTTTATAGGAGCACAATTCATAATAATCAAACTATGGAATCAGCCTAGGTGTCCATCAATGGATAAAGAAAATGTAGTATATATATACAATGGAATTTTGTTCAACCATAAAGAAAAAATGAAATTATATCATTTTCAGGAACATGGATGGAACTAGAAACCATTATTATGTTAAATGAAATAAACCAAACTCAGAAGGTCAAGTGTCTTATGTTTTCTCCCATATTTGGAAGTTAGAGAGGAAAAAGGAAAAGAAAGGTAGGGGCAGATCTCGTGGAAATCAAAAGAAGATCAGTAGAGGAAAGGTTCCAGGGGTGTGACTCAAGGAGGGAAGGGGGAAGTGCCGGGGAGTGATGTTGGCCAAATTATATTGTTATATTGTGTACGTGCATGAATATGTAACAATAAATCCCATCATTATGTTCAACTATAATGCACCAACAAAAAAATGTGGAAATGAAAAAAACAAAACAAAACAGTATGTAAATCCTGTGAAGGGCTGCAAAATTACCAACTTGCATCGAGCCAAGGGAGCTCCGACTGGACAAGGTGCCTCTGTCCAGTGATCTCAGGAGAAATGCATAAAGGTTTGAGATAGGAATTTGGAGATACAAAAAAGGGAGAGAGGGCTGAAGCGGTGGCTCCGTGGTTATGTGCTTGCCTGGCATGCACAAGAATGTGGGTTCGAACCCCACGTATACAACAAAGTCTCGGAGCAGCAAAAGCCACCTGAAAAGCTAAATAAAATTGTTTCTCTCTTTCTCTCTTTCACTGTCTCTCTCTCTTTAAAAAATAAAAATAAAGGGGCTGAAGCAGTGGCTCAGCGGTTACAGCGTTTGCCTGGCATGCACAAGTACTCAGGTTCAAACCCCAGCACCATGTACACAGCGAAGTCCCAGAGCAATGAAGGCCACATGAAAAACTAGATAAAATTAATTCGGTCTTTCTCTCTCTCTCTTACTGTCCTTCTCTCTTTAAAATAAATAAATAAATAAATAAATAAAGAGAGAGATATACTGAATCTCAAAGGAAATGCCCAGGAACCACTGACATTCAGAAAATACCCGTGAACCCTGAAACGCAGAAAGCGCCCATGAACAGTTGCAACTCCTTAGCAACAATGCCGTGCCCTAGGCCTGTGCCTCTGACCTATGACTTTGCCTGAAAAAAGTAACATGAGGGCAATGCGCAAGCTCAAGGAAAAATGGTGCAAAAGTGTGTAACTCCATCCTGGCTCCACTGCTAGTCCAGTCCCTGCAGCCTCCCGCTACAAATATTAATACTGCACCTGAAAGGGTTGCTGCCTCCCTCTCATTCTCTCTTGAATGCGTATTCCATGCTTTATCCCTAAAGGCCTCTCTCTTTTGATATTGCCCCCATTCTCACTTGAATACGGATCAACTCTCCTATATAAACCTCTGTCTTTGGTGCATGCTAAAATTATTCTCTGTCCCATACGCCAAGAACCTTGATGGCCTGGAGTTGAGTTCCCCCTTCTCTCCAGGAACTCCTTGGACTCTTCCTTGGAGACATCATGTCTATGACAGGTTCATTTGGTGTTCACCACTCTCTTGAAGGTAGCAATGAAGAATCCCTACTGCCCTCTTAGCAGGGGTAGGGTAGGGTGGTGGCCAAGGAAGTATTCCCTTGCTAACCCAGCACCCTAGCCCACTCCCAGAGCAGCTGGTCACCCAGACGTTGCCCAATTACTACTGCCTCACTCTCTATTACTACTTTTTTAAATTTATTTTTTATTTTTTAAAATTTTTATTTGATAAACATGGTCTTACAATTAGGAGGGTTTCATCGTCAGACAATCAAGAACAAAAGTGTAATGACAGAACAAGCCAATTCTACCACTACTTTTGAACGCGCGACCTTTCCAAAGTCATCTCATATCCACTCATCCTCACTTACCTCAGTCCACCTGTCAGTTCCTTAGATATGATGAAATATTTCCCACTCCTGGTTTCTGTTTTTACCTGTCAGCCTACTTGTCAACATAATCAAAGGTGTACATTAATGTAAAGAGAATTGATATTTTGTGATTTTAACCTATCCAAGGTACATGGTAGACCTTTCCACCTGTTTGAGTCTGTTTCCTAAGGAACATTTAAAGTTTTCTTCATACAGATCTTGTACATTTCCTGGCAAGTTTATTGCTGGGGATTTATATTTTTTTTTCCAATTTTTAAAAAATTTTTTCATCTGGTTTTTTGTTTCTCTGACACTTAGTTGTGTATGTAGTGCTGGGATTTGACCCTGGGTCCTTGCACATGCAAGGTAAGCTCTCTAACCTCTGAGCCACCACTCCAGTCCCCTTCCCATTCTTTTTAAAAAGACTAAAATCCTTAACATTATTCCCAGCCCTTGCATGATTTGACGGCTGCATGCATTTCCAGCTTCACTGTGCACCTCTCTTCCTCACTTCCCACACTCTGGCTCACAAAGCCCTTTCAGTTCCTTGAATGTGATTAACTATCTCCCACCTCCAGCCTTTGCACATGCAAAGGCTCTGTCTCCACTCCTTTGCTTAGCTAACCTCTCCCCATTCGCATTCACATTTAGGCCTCTCACTTCCTCAGGAAAGCCTTCCTTAACACCTCTGACCAGGTGTTTTGCTCTCCCTCTGCCCTCGCCTTTTCTTTCACAGTTCTTTTCACAGCAGCACACTTACACATAACTATTTGTGTACTTTTTTTATTGTATTGTCTACTTTCCTGTTGGATTGTGAGTTGCACTGGTGTCTGACACCTTGCTGATTCTATTCAAAACTATTTGTTAAAGAAATAAACATGAATTATTCATAGTGTATTGAAGACAGGGTTGCATTACTCTGTTTTCATATAAGAAATAGCTCAGGTTCTGAGATTGCACAATCATGAGTAAATAGTGTATTTGCAGGGAAACCTGGGATGATATCACAACAAACAGATTGGAAGAGGAGTACTTACTGTTATACCAGGTAGTAAGAGAAATTATCAACTGGAAGATGGCACTCAAAGGTCAAAGATGGGAAAAATCGGTGTAAGAAACATAACTACAATAGCTAGGTATGGTGGCACATGCCTGTAATCTCAGTTACTTGGGAGGCTAAGATAGGAAGATGGCCAATTTGAGGCCAGCTTCAGAAACTAAGATCCTGTCTCAAAAATAAATAAAAGAGGGGCTGGAGCGATGTCTCGGTGGTTACAACGATTCCCCAGCATGCAGAAGTGCATGGGTTCAAACCCCAGCACTCATGTACACAGCTATGTGTCAGAGCAATGAAAGCCATATGAAAAACTCAATAAAAATTAATTCTCTCTGTCTCTCTCTCTCTCTCTCACTGTCCTTGTCTCTTAAAAATAAATAAATAAATAAATAAATAGATAATTTTTTTTAAAAAGGGAAAAGGAAAAGGAACTGCAATAGATTGAAACCCCTCAAGTATGTTTACATTATAATGATACTGTCCAAATGAAAACTCATAAAGTTCTATAAGATAGTAGGGAATCAACTCACTCTTTTGAAAACTTGACATTAAAGGGAAAAAAATATCAAACTTTTATTTTGCCTTTCTTACATTGATGGAATGTGACTCTTTTGTGGATATATCCCAGCTAATAAGCAAAGAAAATGATAAACTATCACAGTTTTGGAGTCTAACTTGAATTAATGTGCCTAGATAACAATGATCAATAACTGATTGCATCATCTGGAACTTCAAACAGGGGTATATAGCACAATGTGCAAAAATGTCTTGCTAAGGAAAAAAAATGTCAAACCTGAATTACATTAAAACTGGGTCTAGAGGCTGGAGCGGTAGCTCAGTGGTTTTGGTATTTGCCTGGCAAGCGTGAGGACCCGGGTTCAAACCCCAGCACCACGTACACAACTAAGTGTTGGAGCAACGAAGGCCATGTGAAAAACTAAATAAAGTTGTTTCTCTCTTTCTCTATCTCTCTCACTGTCCTTCTCTCTCTTAAAAAAAAAAACAAACCCAAACAATACAAACAAAAAAAAAAAACTGGGTCTAACTCTGCATTTACAGGAACTAGAGGATCCCCTCTGGATATAAAGACAAGTTACAGGGATGCAATGAACAAAAGTCCAGACTGGAAAACTTTACAGTACAGAAGATCTAATTTCTTGGTTTCTCTCTTTTTCTTTTAGTGGTGCTAAAAAAAACACAGAACCTCTCTTTCTACCACTGAGCTATAACCCCAAACCATTACTGGATTTCTTCTACAAAAGGTTGTGAGGACTAAAGAGGGAGATGGAAAAGAACTTAAAAGATTTAAAGAGAGTTGGAGCAGTGGCTCAGTAGTTATGGTGCATGCCTGGCATGCACAAGTACATGAGTTCAAACCCCAGCACCTCGTACACAACAAAGTCTCAGGGCAACAAAGGGCACATGAAAAACTAAATACAAATTGTTTTTTTTTCTTTCTCTCTCTCTCACTGTCCCTCTTAAAAAAAAAAAAGATTTAAAATCTTATCCGGATGTGATGTCACACACCTGTAATCCTAGCACCTCAGAAGGCTGAGGAAGGAGGATCACAAATTCAAGGCCAGTCAGGGCAATTTAGCAAGACTCTGTCTCAAAATAAAATTAAAGTGGGGGGCGGGGGTGGGTGCTGGAGATGTTGCTCAGTTGTAGAGTGCCCCTGAATTCCATCCCAGTGGTACACACACACATACACACACAGACACTTCAAGAACACATGAACCATTAGCATTGTATGGGCCTTGTTCGGATAACCAAATGTTTGAAGATTATTAAGGAATTACTGATTTTACTTAGATGTTACAATGGTATTGTGCTTATTTATTTTTTTGCAGTATGGGGGATTGAATCCAGGATCTCACACGTTCTAGGCAAGTGCTGTAACACTAAGCTTCATCTCCAACTTTTTAAAAAATTTTATCTTGAGGGTTGGACCTGTGGCTCAGCGTTTACGGCACTTCCCTGCTTCTGCAAGTATGCGAGTTTGAACCCCAGCACCACATACACAAAGAAGTCTCAGGGTAGCGAAAGCCACATGAAAAACTAAATAAAATTGTTTCTCTCCCTCTCTCTCTCTCTCTCACTGTCCCTCTCTCTAAAATTAAAAAAAAAAATTATCTTAAGATATGATCTGGCTAAGGCATTCAGGCTGGCTGTGAATTTATGATCCTCCTGCCTCAGCCTCCTGAATTGCCAGGATTACAGTGAATGTCTAACTCTGGACAGTTTGAAGCTTGAAGGAGCAGTTGTCACTGACTATGGGAAGTCACAAGCAGAGCATACTTTGGAAGCCCAGGGCATTTTGTCCTGGCTAAATCCAGATGATCTAGACAGCAGAAACAGGATGAAATGAGAAGGATTTATCCCACGTTAATGTTCTGTACTCCTTGGATTTCCAAGAAGAAACTTGGATTCGGGCAATTTTTTTTCCCCATAACTTTTTAATTTTTGACTACTTCAAACACTCTCACAATAATGAACAGCAGAATTCATGACATCAGACTGTTATTGAATGGAGGTAAAGAACACAACTATTCAGTGTAGACCACTGCTATTCAGTAAAACTTCCTATGATGATGGAAAAGTTTTGTACCTGTATTACTTCATACTATAGCCAACAGCCACATATGGCTACTAAGACTTGAAATGTGTCAGTGTGATTAAGAATCTGAATTTTGTTTTATTTAGTTTTAATTAATTTAAATAATGTTCTGTAGCTACTAGCCAAGGTGTTGAACAGCGCAGTTGGGCTTCATGTAATATCTATACTAATTGCTTCCTTAGTACTTTTTATTTATTTATTTTTAAGAGAGAAGGCCAGTGAGAGAGAGAGAAAGAGAGAATCAATTTTATTTAGTTTTTCATGTAGCCTTCTTTGCTCCAACACTTAATTGTGTACATGGTACTGGGGTTTGAAGTTGGGTTCTCCCACATGCCAAGGCAAGCGTCTTAACTGCTGAGCCACAGCTCCAGCCCCACCTTTTATTGTTAATCACAAAGAATGCTTTATTGTTTTTAGACAAACATGTGAGTCAATATTAATTTTAGTAGACATTCATTTCTTATACCTATTCCCATTCCTTTATTTAAAGAAAACCTAAACTCACAAAAAACAAAGCCTATTAGGATTTTTATTCATTGCCTTTTTTTTTTTTTTTAAAGAGAGGACAGTGAAAGAGAGAGACAGAGAGAATCAATTTTTATTGAGTTTTCTCATGGCTTTCATTGCTCTGACACTTAGTTGTTAACATAGTGCTGAGATTTGAACCAATGTATTCACACATGCTGGGAAAGCAACCACCAGGCCACCGCTCCAGCCCCTATTCATTGCCTTTTGCACACAGACCCCAGGGGACAAATAGATGTATGAAATATTATGATAAAAAACTATCTAGTTCACACTACCAGTTTATAGAAAAAATTTTTTTTGCCCTGGTACTGGGGATCAACCCCAAGCCCTTTTGTATACCACTGAGCTATAACCCCAGCCTATTCTTGAGAATTAAATTTGGTTAACAAATGTTTAATGGGCATCTACCTTATCTGTTAGCTGCAGTGGATGCTGTGGTATGCTGCCAAATCATTCATCTTCAGGACCAAGACCCAACAGCTGGCCTGCTTTGTTATAACAGGTCAAAACTGATTCTCCTTCCAATTGCCTGAGGCTAGGAAACTCACTTGTCCGAGTTTATGGCCCTCCCTAGGGATAGTCCTGCTACAGTGACTGGTCTTTTTGAAGATACAAAGGCCTGGTCAATTTCCTGAAATTTGTGACTACTCTGAAAAGCTATCCCAGGCCCAGAGCTTTCCGGGGAACTGTGAGGCCTTGGTTGCAAGTATATCACAATTGAACTTGTCTCTGTGTCCAACCCACATGTTTGTCTCAATTGTGAATCTCCATTTCAGATAGACCTAGTTTTTGCCTTCATATTGATTATAGTATTCTGGCAGGGGTGAAGAAACTATACCCCCAGCCATTTTTATTTTTTCTTTTGAGACAGTGTCTTGATAAGTTGCTGAGGACTGCACTAAGTTGCAGAGACGAATCTTGAACTCATGATCCTCCTGCCTCAACCTCCCTGGGAGTTGCTGGAGTTACAGGCATGAACCACTATGCCTTGTCACCCTACTGTCTCCTTAACTGGCCCAGATACCTTGACCACAAGAGTTGATTGAATGGTGGGTACCAATTCTCATGGCCTAGCCTTTGATGTTCCAGTTATGAGCACATGACCACATTAGGCCAATCACAATATTTCCCCAGAATTAGTTTTAAACCAGAACTGAGAGATGATCAGGCATCTTTATCCTGGTTAGAAGATAGAAGACTGGGGGCTGGAGTGGTGGCTCAGTGGTTGGAGTACCTGCCTGGCATGTGCAAAGACCCCCAATTCGAACCTAGCACCACATACACAACTAAGGCAGAGAAACAAAAACCAGATGAATAAATAAAATTGATTCTTTCTTTCTCATTCTCTCCCTCTCTGAAAAAAAAAAGAAAAGAAAAAGAAAATAGAAGAATGTGAATTTATTTTTATTAGTACCATTATAGACCCAAGGGTGCTTTAACCACTGAGCCACATCCCTGACCCTTTCATTTATTTATTTATTTTTAATTTAAAAAATTTTTTTAAAGAGAGAGGGACAATGGGGGAGAGGAGAGAGAGAGAGAGAGAGAGAGAATCAATTTTATTTAGTTTTTTACATGGCTTTTGTTGCTCTGACACTTTGTGTGATGCTAAGATTTGAACCCGAATCTTTGCGAGTGCCAGGCAAGCACCATAATCATTGAGCCACCACTCCAGCCCCTATTTGTTTATTTATTTATGTTTTAAGGGGGGACAGTGAGAGAGAAAGAGAGAATCATTTTTCTTGCATGACTTTTTTTTTCCTTTTTTTTAAAGTGAGAGGGACAGTGAGAGAGACAGAGAAAGAGAAAGAGAAACAACTTTATTTAGTTTTTCACATGGTCTTAATTGCTCCAACACTCAGTTGTGTACATGGTACTGGGGTTTGAACCCGGGTCCTTGTGCTTGCCAGGCAAGCGCCAAAACCGCTGAGCCACCGCCCCAGCCCATTTTTATTTAGTTTTTTGTGTGACTTTTATTGCTCCAACACTTGTTTTTGGACGCGGTGCCGGGGTTTGAACCCACGTCCTTGTGCATGCCAGGCTTGTGCTGAAACTGCTAGGCCACCACTCTAGTCCCATGTAGATCTGTTTTTATATAGTTTATGCTCATTGGTATATAATTTTGTATTCTGCCTTTTCTGATGTCATTTCTTCACATTTTTCCACAGTTGACATGATGACCATGAGTTAATACTCCTAAAAAAATTAACATACCACAATCTATTTGAGTCTTTCCCAGCTACAGATTAGTTTGTTTTTTTCCTCCTGTATTACTTTAATGCTATTAAAGTAAGTTGACCAGTTGAAAGTATATAGCTTCATTTTTTTTTCTTTTTAGTTCTTTCATTTTTTCTGTCTTCTTTGTAGCTTTAATCTTCTGTTGAATTAATTCTTAAGTTAAATTTCCAAGAGTAGGAGTTCTGTTAAAGGGTACGGACACTTTCACAGTTTTTGACGCAAAAGTGAATATTTTTTACATTTTGGAAAAAGTTTGCTTAGATGTCAAGTTTGGAGGAGCTGTCAAGAGTCTTTAATGGTGAGAACCTTGAGTCACTCCCTCTTGCCCTGCTTTCAGTCCTGGAGTAATTGCTGTTTATTGCTCACCGGAGCACATGGGGGTGGGAAGAAGTGCCAGAGGCCACAGTAGATGACTGTGCTGAGTTTTCAGGTTTGCTGGGGAATGGAGCTCCAGAGTGTGGTGTAGAGTTCTCACCTAGAAAAGGGAGGCTGGGCAGGCAGCCAGAAGCACCAGGAGGGGCTTTCAAAATACCAAGTTCTCCCTGTGCATAGCCAGATTCAGAATCTCTTTAAGGTGAGGGGTTCTAGTAACATTTCCCTAATAAATCCTCTTACAAGGTCTTCCCATAGCACCTATTAGTATGGCAAATTATTTGCAATTAATTGTCTAATTCTGGTATGTCACTTAAAGTTAATATAGCATAATAAAAGATTCTACAAACTCCATGAAAACAAAGAATTGTATCTTTTTTTTTTTTCACCCCTAAGCAGCCGAAATAGTGCTTGATGCCTAGTGGACATTGAACAAATACTTCTTGAATACATCAGTGAATTAGAATAGTAAAAGAAATAAGGTTACTGGTGTTCTTACATTTACTTGACAATGGAACCAGTTTTTCAAATTCAAGTAAATATTCTGAGAGACACAGAATGACAAGTCCAGGTACTCTGGAGGTATGAAGAGGAGGGGAGGTGAAGTAGTCCTGTGTGCTATTTAATAGTCCTCGTTAATGTTCTAGTGAAAATTGGTCATTTATGGATCACAGAGCAGTTTTATGGGCCAGTCCCATCCAATTGTTTTACAAGCCATTTCTAAAATGTTTGTTAGTAAAGTTCATTTATGAGCATTTTCTCAGTGCTGACATATGAAGTTCCAAGAATCTTTTGCACATGACCAACATATCTAAAAAAAAAAAAAAAAAGATTAATTAATTCGCCGAGACTTTCTCTGACTGCATAAGTGAGAATTTATTTTGGTGTTTAGTCACACCCAGTATAAAGAGCTCTAGATTAGGAATCTAAGATTAGCTGAGATACCTGGTTCTAATTCCAGTTCCGTTTCCAAATATCCTACTTCAGGAGCCTTGGGGACCCCTTCTTTAAAGTGAGAGGGTTGAATTAAAAAGAGTGTAATATTCCTT
The DNA here is from genome assembly GCA_004027875.1 of Aplodontia rufa. Classification (NCBI taxonomy): domain Eukaryota; kingdom Metazoa; phylum Chordata; class Mammalia; order Rodentia; family Aplodontiidae; genus Aplodontia; species Aplodontia rufa. The sequence goes on from PVKS010040670.1 coordinate 13,934, forward strand.
CCAGCTAGGATAGCCAGTGGTTCTTATCTGAAAGCATAATTAGTATCTAAAAAGGGCATAAGTAGGTGTGAACATGAACAAGTTAATGCATTCATTGCTGTGGCTAGTACAGTTTTGGAGATCATTACAGGGAAGTGGATGCTAAAATACAAAGTTCAAATTTCATGAACTTAAATCATGATTGCTCTTTGGCTGGGCAATTCAAAAGGCTCTCACAGAGCAGGTTGAGTAAAGCCCCCTTGTGTTTAATGCTGGCGGAGAAGTAAAGTGAAATGTGATGAAAGATACACTGGATTTAACCTGAAGCAGACCCTTTGCTATTTGCAGATCTATCATAGGACCTCTTCACCTACTAGCTTTGCTCTGTGACCTGGTAAGTGTCTCTCGAGCTTCCAGCACTCAATTTTCCCCTCAGATACATTTCTCCTGTACTGCTTATCTTGTAAAATTAACTACTGTGTAACAGATGTATGAGCCAAAGCTAATTTCTTAAGAAATGTGAGTGAGAGGAAATCAATCTTTCAAGGTCCCTGAAGTCCTGAGATCACAAAGAAAAGGCTAAAGAAGTGGATTCGGACTTTTTGCTTTTGATTTCCTTCTTAGTTTCAGTTTTCTTTTTCTGAATCTTTCTCCCAAGAACCTGAACAGCACACATAGATGCTCATAAACAAAACAATGACAACACGAGGCTGTTAGAAAGGTCACAGCCCATGCTGCCAACGGACACAGCCTGGCTGGCTGGTTAGTGGAAATTTACAAATGATAATGGGCCGCCACTTTTACTTTAAGAGCTACTCCCACTCGGGGACCCACAACTGTGTAGTCACCCAAACAGCAAAAAGTGGTTAAATTCTTTGCTTTACTGGAAGGAGCCCTATTGATCAAGTTCTTTTAAGGTTATTACTTGATGCTACACATTATTACAGTTTCCTTTTTGGCAACCACAGACATTTCAGCACTCATAAGTAGTCAAATCTAATTATTGTTGAGTTACAAAATCATGGGCTATGCCCAATCTTAACTCATGTGCAAGTTTAAAATTCTAAGAATTGTTTTCAGTTTTTCTCCTGGTTATGAGACTTAGGGTGTTGTTTTTTTTTTTTTTTTTTTTTTTTTGTTATGGAAAACGCAAATGAAAGTTTTGAAAAGATCTAGGCAAAGGGTCATGACAACAATTCAGCTATTTAGCACAACTCTCTGTAAACAAATCACCAGAGAAAGGCTTAAAGTGAGGTTCATTGTCAGTGAATAAACAGCATGTAGCTATAAACATGCTTAATTAATTCCTGAATTCTCTTCAAATACAGATTAATACAAAGTAGTATTTCGTGACTTGGAGGTAATTGCCTACGTAGCTGGGCTGTATGTTTCCAGGAGCCCTATAATTTAAGGGTGAATTTACGTATGGAACATACAAGCATCTGAATAAAATATTTCGAACTGAACATTTACTTCACAGAAAAAGCAAATAAGGTGGAGAATAAATGCTGGCAAGGGAGACACTAGACACAAGTAACAACCACGCCGGCCAGAAAGTGCTCCGCTAGAGTGTAACAAGCTACCTCCTCAGCACTGAGGAATGGCAGTTAATCCAGATGGGAGGTTGGGCTTCACAAAGGAACTGTCAAAGGTCCTGGGAGGACCAGTCCGGTTTTGATTAACAGAGGTGAGGGGAAGCTTTCCAGTTAAAGGAATAGCAGAGGCCGAGGGAGTGAAAAGGATCACCTGGGATTGTGCATGGGAATGGTAAATGGAGGGGCTAAGCTGTGGGGAGTTGATCCTAAAAGTGGAAATCTATCAAAGAAAGATTCCCCCCCCCCATTTTTGTGTATTCATTTTTATTTTAAAATTGGAGCACACACATGCCTCTACATTATAACCATTTAAATACTAGGAAAAGTTGTGAGAAATAGTTCGAGAAGTAGAAAGACTTTTATAATTCTGCAACCACCATTGTTAAGGTATCTTTAAAATTTAATTGATGGTGCTGGAGCAGTGGCTCAGAGGTCACCCAGCATGCGAAAGTACCCAGGTTCAAACCCCAGCACCCACTTACACAACTAAGTGTTAGAGCAATGAAAGCAATGTGAAAAACTCAATAAAAATTGATTCTGTCTCTCTGTCTCTCTCTCATTGTCCTTCTCTCTTAAAAAAAAAAAAATTGATGGGACTGGAGCAGTGGCTTGGAGGGAACAGTGCTTGCCTGGCATCCACGAGTACACAGATTTGAACCCTAGCACCATGTACACAACGAAGTGTCGGGGAATGAAGATCACTTGAAAAACTAAATAAAAATTGCTTCTGTCTTTCTGTCTCTCTCTCTCACTGTCCCTCTTTTTCTAAAAATTTTTTTTAAAAAATTGATATTGCTAGATTCCTATTCAAAAGAGTTATGACTAAACTGGGTGCAGTGGCAAATGCACCCAGTGATTAGGGATAATCCCAGCGATTAGCAAGACTGACGCAGGAGGATTGAAAATTCAAGGCCAGCCTTAGCAGTTTAGTGAGGCCCTAAGCAACTTAGTGAGAACCTGTCTCAAAAAACAAAACAAAAAACAAACAAA